>PITA01005152.1:0-12533 GCA_004023965.1 Spilogale gracilis | reverse complement strand
TCCCAGATGTCTTCCCACCTGGAAGTGACATCTGTCCCTTGACTTGTGATCATGTCATGGGGATAAAAGGACTATGCTGCAGTGTTCTGGTTTCAGTACGTCGGGTACCTAGGAGTGCCCCGGAGCACTGCTGTTCTCACACCACCGCCATTACCACCATGTAGAAAAGCGTTGCAATAATGGTGAAGCACTACCTGAAGGGTCTAAGGAAGGACCCAGAAATATTTTGGGTGGCTCTGGATTACATCCTCTATGGGTTTAAAGCAGAAACCGCATTCATTCATGAAGGGACTTCGATCTGGGAGACTCCAGGTCCGCATGTCTTTGGATCAAACAACCTAATCTCCTTGGAAAGTCTTTGGAAGTAACTGAATGGAAATATTGGAAGGGAAGCCACCTCTGTCCTTGAAGAGCTGCTGGTTACATTTTTACACAAAAACTCAGAGGCATTACCTGCTAGTGATTCCAACGGGAGCTAATGGAATTTGTGGAGAGAGGACTGGAAATAATGAAGAGCAATGCAATCAGATTTTGAATGTTTGGGTTCTTCCAGATGACTGAGCCAGTGAATGGAAAAATGTAGCTTAGCATGGTTCATTATGACTTTCAAAACCTGCAGATAATCACCGTAAATAAGGGGGTGCACAAGCCAATAGGGATGTAATTTAGTGACTTGAAAAAATATTAAGCCTACTTATGTCAAAACAGCTTTGAAAATAGTTTCCTCTGGCTACAATGTATTTTTATTTTATTTTTAGAGATACAGCAGGAAGAGCGGGGTGGGGGAGGGAAGGAGGCCTAACTTAGCAAAAATACCTGACTTTTTATGGAAATGTTCTTCAAATGCAGGTAAGATAAAAATTCAGGGGAAACTGGGTTGAGACCAGGCTCAATATCAGCGACCCATTTGTTTTAAATGAGCCAAACCAACTGATGATGTTTTTTTCCTCTCTGAATTGGGAAAAAAGTTCTCTCTAGCTCACTATGGAGATCCGTCAACAACTTGTGAAAAGAAACACCTCCTGGGGCTCCTGGCTGGCTCAGTCGCTGAGCGCTGAGTGTGGAGCCTGCTCGGGAATCTCTCTCCCTCCACCCCTACCCCTGCTCGCACATACTCCCTCTCTCTTAAAAAGAAAAGAAACAGATCTTTCCCATTCTTTCTATGAACTCACTTCTTCCAACCTTTTCTTAAACTCCAGGGCCAAAGAGCCCTGTTAGAGAGTGTGCTGGGGAGTGGGAAACCGTGAGAAGAAGCAGCTCATTCATGAGGGTCCATCCAGTCATTGTTAAGGTTCTGCCTGCATTGGTTATATCAATCGGCTGCATTTTTCCTGCTGTCCTGAGGCTCCCTTATTGTGATACGGGCCCACTGTCCATATCAGACAAAGACACACAGGGAACAGAATGAGTTGTGTGTCTGTCAAGAACCGAAGCGGGGAGTGCAGCGTCAGGCAGTAAGGATTTTGACCACTTCAGTGGAACATCAAAAAGGGAAAGAGCAAATCCGGAAGTCTCTGTGAGTGAGGCGGTATACGAAATCCCGTTACTCAACGTTTCACTCAAGAGAATGAAGCATAGACAGCTCTGCTGGACATGACCATGACGTATCAATGAAGACAGTGGGGAAACAAGACTACGGGCTGGGAGCCAGTGGCCACAGACAGGCTCTCGCGTGAGTGTGAGCTCTCTAATAGACAAAGGTTCTTCTGCGTGTGTCTGGAAACGTGTATGAAAATTTGGTTGACTTTGATCTGTTTCCCCTGTCTCGTGCAGTTTTCTTTTGGGGTTTGCCTTAGCCTTCCCAAATCTGGGGCAAATCCACGGATATGGGGGTGCCAAGGAAAAGGGAATGTGAATCCCACGATCTCTGAGGCATTCCCTCTCAAGAACTGTTGATGGTGACCAAATACTCCACATACTTTCCTTTAAAGAAAAAACAAGTAACGCTTAACTGTGTCCCACGCAACTTCTCCCTCTCTGGCCAGGCACATACACATACAGTGCTAAAGAAAACAGGATGATAAAAAGTAGAGCTCTACCTTGCTTTGAAAAAACATAAATTTATGAAATAGTTAAAAGGACAGTAAGGAATTCTTCTCCCTCACAAATCAGTCTGCTTGAAGGATGGTCACATTTAAAATATGATTCCATTAATTTTCAATCAGCGTATGCTCTTCGGACTACTTGTGTTTTGTTTATCCGAGTGCTGGTATAAATCACTGTGTGGTCACCACCATTTCACCCTCAAATCCAGTAAATAAAGGGCTGTTGCGCCAGTGAAGGATGGACGATGGGAAGGAGGATGCTGAATAAAGGCTTATGGGCTGATTTAAATTAACTGTGGACAGGCAGGTTTTTTGTTTTTGTTTTTTTTTAATGTTTTCCAGGCTCTGAGACATATAGGTGCTAATCTCCACTTTATACAATCAAGACCAATACCTGAATACGTGATTGTGTTTTCAGGATTGCTCCCAGTCAGAGACTAACGAAAGATGTTAATGGGGGTGGGGTGGATGGGAGTGAACTGAGATCATTCAAATAGTACACGCTTTGGAATGCGCTGATGTCATTACATGGAACTGACCAAGGTCTTACCTGGTTCCATCCTTCGAGCAAACAAGACAAATGCCTCTAGTTCCCTGTTGGAAACAGTAGTGACCTTGATGTTCACCTACCTAGAAAAGCAGAAGGTGAGACAGTGCCGTTGCTTCTTGAAACCATGACACTGATCCCCGTCTCCACAAAGGGTACCGAGAAGTCCACCACTTCCGAGCGCTCCTCGTTGATGGTGAGTGAGCCGACAGCCATGACAGCCCGTTGGTAGACCACCTGCGTGCAAGACAGAGCAGCACAGAGCCTTTACTTGTCCTTCCCACCACCCCCGAGCACTGCAGGCGCAGAGTCTGGAGGACAGCCTGTGGGAGGAAGACAACTTACTTCACCAATCATCCCGTTCCACACGTTGTTGACTTTCTTGCCATGCTTCCCGTTAGTCACTAGATAAAGGTCATAGGTGAACTTCACAGTGCGGGAAAGCTTCTTCAGGATATCAATGCAGAAACCCTTGCAGCATTTTTTAACATTCATGCCCTCATTGGTTGAATTGCTGTAGAAAAAAAAAAACAAAACAAAACCCGAGACCATAGACTATTCGCCTCGGGAGGTATGTTCACAGTCATTACCTAAGATGCTTCCACTGTTTTCCATGTGGGAAACTGAGGCTCAACAGGAGGGAGGGGCTTTTTCAAGGACAGGCAGCAATTAGCACAAAGTGTTCTTATGTGACAGTAACCATGACACGAGCTAACTTTTATCAAGTGACTATTATTTGTACTGTGTATCATGGAATAAATTCCATGGCACGTCTCTTAGTTAACAATGACTATTCCCCCATTATACCAATGAGAGTTACCACTGTTATTTTTAAGTTTATGACACCCCAGCCCCTTTAGACCAGAGTTCAGGCGTATGATCTAAGTTGAATTATAAAAGTTTATCAGAAAATGGGAGAGATGGAAGATGTGAAATTCTCAGCTGAAGGAGGGTTTTGCTTTATCCTATCACAACAGATAGAGGTCTGCAACCAAAGAGAAGAAATAAATAGGAAAGGCACTTTCCTTCCTGAAGAAAACATGGCTGAGAACGAGAAAACCGAGGGTCCAGCTGGTGTCTGAGTCCATGAACTTAATGTGTCTTGAGGAAGTCATCAGTCACATGAGGGTTCCTCCCTAACATGTACCCTCCCTCCCTACATAGCAGGCAGTGGGGAAGCTGACACCATGAATCAGTAATGTCCCGGATGAGGAAAAAACCCTATTAAAATCAGTGGGCACTGGCATCTTCAAAGCTGTCACCATCTACCAAGGTGACAGAGGTGGCTGGGTGGCGGCCACTTGCTTCACTCACCTGACCAAGTCATATTCAAAGGACTCTACAAGTCAGAAATGCCTTTGAAAGGAAAGAAAGAAGGTCTTTCCAGTTAATAGCTGCTACTTAGACAACTCTTGTCGGAAGATCAAGACCTCTGCAGGCAGCACGGCTTATCCACCTTGCAATGGGGCATTCATGAGCTCAACTCCCTGAGTCACGTGTGTCATGAGCCACGTGCTGTAGACAGCCCACTGCTGGCCCATCTGCACACCAGAGTGTTACCTAACCATGAAGCGATGTTTATGGAAATGCAACATCACAATAGGAAAATACTTCCATTTCCATATCACAGGGAAAAAAGTAGGTTACACGGTGTTCCATACACAATAGTCCTAGCTAGATAAAAACAGATGAGCTTATGAAATACTTGGATGGAAGAACAATGACATGTGAAGCGTAGCTATTTCTGAATGATGAAAAATAACTTTTTTCTTTTTCATATTTTAGGGTCCCCCAAATTAACTGCAGTGAGTATATATTACACATATACTTAGATACACATATACACATCAAGCACCACTGATGTCTGTCTATGCCCAGACAGACATGGGTAGAGTTGACAGTGTGACTTCGAGTAATGGCAGGGGGTTGCAAAATGCCATAAACGTAACAGAAACCTGTCCGAAGTACATTAAGTCAATGCCATGTCCAAATACAATCTCCTTCTCAGTATCTATCTATGGCTCATTGAGAAACATGAAAGAGCCATTTTTTTTTTCCTGGCCACCACAGGCCATGCATTGATGCCTGTTCTCTACCTCTTCTTATCTCTGTCTCCTTTGCTCTCTGCTCCCTCCCTTCTGCTGTCAAAGGGTCTTCCTTCCCCTGGTCAGGGTTCCTGGGAGAGTCTGGAGAGACGTTACGAATGCCCCAAGCTTAAGACCCAGGGCCACAAGCACACAGTGGTATTCTCTGGCCCCGCTGAGAACCTCAGCCAGCTAGGAGTTAAGTATCTCCCCTTGTCTCCTAATACTAGCTGTATGTCTAGATACATCAGTGCATTTTCACCCAACAAGCAACCACTGAGTACCTACTGTGTGCAAGACATGGAATTAAACCCTGGAAACACGGGATGAGAAGACACACAGCAAATGCAATGGATGAATTTCCCATGGGGATTATGAAACACAGATCACCCTGTGATTGGGCACTTGCATTGGTTCCAATCACAGCGCTGGTGTATGTGTAGAGGGGGGTGTGATTTAACCACACAAACATCTGAGAAATGGCACCCAATGTTATCTTTTCCCACACCCCACCATCACCCAATAGAAAGGATGACCCATAAAAGCCCAATGTGGGGAAAGGAATTCAATAAGAAATCCAGTTCCCTAGCTCTCCAGTTTCCCATTGTGGCCAGTGGACAGGATCATGGCCACGGAGGTTGGACAGAGCCACCGCGAGGTCTCGGGTCTGCTCCTAACAACTGGGAGGACGCAGACTGGCCTCTTCACTAATGAGGCTCAGCTGGTTCCCTTGCAGACCAAGAAGGCTGGAGCTCACCTTGCAGGGTAGTTGGGGAGATTAAATAAAATAAAGTATCCACAGCACCTCTCACATAAGTGCTTAAAAATACATTTCCCCTCTTCTCACCGACCATCTGCCATTTTGGGGAATTAATCAAGAGTGTGGCCATCTTTCCTGATGTATCAAGTCAGATCATTTTTCCTCGTTTTTCTCTTCATGCCTTAACACCCAACTAACAGATGAAAAGAAATGCTTGATTTCTCACCTCATTTCCTATTACCTATGTTTTTAGAAGACTGATGTGTGTCCTAAAGACCCTATCATTCACCAGAAGCGAGAGACAAAGGATTTTCCCTGGGAGTATGTCACCAAGAAAAATACAACCATATTACCTAATAGAATCCTTCTTAGAATCAATCAGCCTGCCTCAAAGATATCACCTTCAGGAAATGCAGTTGATCTGATCTGCATTAATATTGTGATGAATGGTTCCCAGCGATTGCCTATGGCTTTCGAAGACTTTACTGTCGCCTAGATGTGCAGTAAGCTTGTCCTGTCGCCAAGTGGGAAAATGCCACCACCTCCCACAGGAACCAAAAATGTGAATTTGAACCTGTTGATCTGTTTATTGTCTCCAGTAAAAAACCCAGTTCTTTAAAAGAGTAATTTATCGGCGGGGTGAGGGGTGCATTTTCTCCATACAGGTGTGGCTCGGGACTCGCTGACCTACTGTTGGCAGCTCCAAGGCTTCTGATTTTAAAGATTTAAAGCTCCCATGATTGACTGAGGCTCTATTTGATTGCCCTATTGAAACAAGGAAGGCACTATTGCCATAAAGGAGGTGCCCCTACTGAAGTAAGAGTCCTCGCTTTGTGTCAACCACCTGCTTTCTTCATCTAATGAGCTGTGCTCAAAGACCACTCACCCAAATCAAACTCTCCTTGGACAACTTTCCCACACTTACTTACCCCTTCTGTCTTCCACCCAGCTCATCACTCTCTAGCACTACCCTGGGCTTCCTTCTGTTTAACACACCTGTCAGTCTCTTTCCTGCCTCAGGGCCTTTGCACCTGCTCTTCTCTCCACCTGGAAGACTCTCCCCCTGTTCTTCACATGTTCACTATCCTTTTCTACATTGTCTTACATCTTCTCTGTGTGAGCTAGTGGAGGCCCACATACCTCAAGTTACTCTCCCCTCACACTGCCTTATTTATGTCCTTCATAAGGTTTACTCTAACATGGAGCTGTCCTGGTCTTCTACCGGCTGAACTGTTTTTTACCTGTGTACACTCCATACGGCAATATTCCTGTTTTTCATCTTCTCTGTGTGCTGCCGTATCCTCCGTGCCCCACACTGTGCCTCACACATGGCTGTGCTTCATTATTCAGAATTTCAACTCCAGTGAGGCTCCTCATTGATTAAAAAAAAAATTTTTTTTCTCCAACCTACAATGTGCCTTCATAACACATTTTGCAATTATATTTTTTAAAAATGATCTTTATCTCAAGCGCTGAGCTCTGCGGATTTGCATCTTGGAATGCCTACCTTGGAATTTGGGATGCAGGAGGACGGATAATCAATCAATCACTCATGTGTTTAAGCATTACCAACACTGGCGTGTCCGGTTTCGTGCTTATCACCGGGCATACAAAGACTAGTAAGCCACGTTTCCAATATTTAGGCGGCTCACACTCCAGGGAGAAAGACAAACCATAACCCAGAGAAACAGGTGACAGAGAGATCGAGCGGTGTGCACTGAATGTTTGAGCTCTTTCAAAGTCATGTGGGGAGACCTTCATCCTCAGTGTGATGGCACTAGGAGGTGGAACCCCTGGGAGGTGAAGCTCTCATGAATGGGACAAGTGCCCTTAGAACGAGACAGGAGAGCTTGCTTCCTTTCTGTCTGCTCTTTACCACATGACGAGACCCAGAGAAGACAGCTGCCTGCACACTCCATGCTGGTGGGCTCCCAGCCCTCAGAGCTGTGAGAAGTAAGTGTCTGTCTTTTTTAAGCTACACTGTCTGTGGCGACTTGTCCCACTAGCCTGAATAGACTAAGGCACTGAGACACACCCAGGGTTCTGCAGAAGGAGGGACAGCAAACCCAACTTGGGGAGGGACTGAAAGGACCGGGGAGAATTATTCAGATGAAAGGAGGTGCTCGGAAATTACTGACAGAAATACTCCAAGGGTAGGCCTTTTCCTTCCGTGACAATCCCCCACAAGGCCTGTTTTTCTTTGTGTTTGCACTAGAAAGACTAGAATCAGGGCCCTGGACCTAGTCATGAAGCTTTATGCTTCCCCAGAAGGGTGACAGGTTAGGGATAAACTTCCCCAGAAACTCTCACAAAAACTGTCAGTTGTTCTTTCGGTCGTTAATAAAAGAGGAAATGGCGCAGATGGGCCGCTGGCTTGCTGTTGCCGAGCTAGGAGACCGCCAGACGGCCAGGCCCAGGCTGATCACATCAGACAGCCATACAGACGATGTACCGTGACCCCTAGCTGGAGAGAGGTTTCCAAAGTTTTTGAAGAGTTTGTATCTGGGATATACAAAAAAGATGGAAGGGAGGAGATGTGCAATATCAGAGGAGGGAGCAGTCAGAAAAATAAACATATATATATTTTTAAAGCAAGACTGAAGGAGAGGGTTCATTGAGCGCAGTGTTAAGACTATGGCAGTGGAGTCAGAGGGACGAGCGTCCGAGTCCTAGCTAGCCCACATAGGAGCTGAACAGCTCTGAGCATGTTTCCGAATCTCCCCATAACTCAGTTTAAATATCGCAAGCAGGCAAAACCATTTACCTCCCACTGCTGTTGCTGGAATTAAATGAGTGTAAACCACCTGGCATAATTCCAGTTATTTATTAAGTCTTTAAAAAATCTAATATTATAGATTATAATCTACTATCAGAATAGCTTATTTTGTATTACATTTTATTACGATATTATGCATACTGTTGCTGAGGACACATGCTAGTTTTAAAGGACCGCGCACATTCAAGTGACACCATGCCCAAACTCACTTGATTTTGACAAACTTCCGACAGGGCACGGTGTTCCTCACGCACGTCTCGGTCAGCGGGTCTATGTCCTCCACGATGACAAAGGGGGCCTCCTCCAGGGTGACGATGCTCAGATGGTTGTCATCTGGCTCACAATCTGAAAAGGACTTGTACCTCGGCCACACGGCGTGCCGCAGGCTCAGGGTCTGGTTCTCCCACTTGCCCACCTGCGACAGAGAGACAAAGGCACATCTGTGTTTTTTTGTGGCACCAACTTCTAGGAAGGCGAGTCCTTCCCCATACGAGGTCCTAGGCAAGAACCTTACCCATCTTGAAGGCTTTTCTGCTACTTACCTCAACATATGCTTCTGTTCATATGCTAAGAAAGATAGGAATAAAGACAGAGCAGAGTACTGGGCGGCCTTCATGCCCAGACCTCTCCCCTGCTAAATAATACGGCAGCGGTGCCCACACACTGAGATGGGTAGAGCTCCCCAAGTGATCCTAATGTTACACCAGAGGTTGGGACCACTGACATCGCAAGAGCAGCATGGGCTTTTGGAATCAGAGAAGTCTAGGCTGGGATCACCACATCTGCCACTCAGTAGCTACAGAAACCTGGGCGAGCTCGGAGCCACTGGAACGTCTGTTTTCTCCTCTGTAAACAGCAAAACTCCACCTCCTTTGTACAGATGCTGTGGTAATTAAATAAGACAGTCTGTGAGCAGCGACCAGCACTGTGCCCAGCATATGGGAGGGACTCCATACTTTTTCTTAAGTGTAGAGGAGAGACAAGAAAAGGAGAAATTTTTAAAAGATGCTAAGGGAAGGAGAATGGAGAAAGGAAGATGATGTGAAAGACAAAAAGGCAGGAGGATTGACGGGAGAGTCAACACGAGGACGCTGCACAGGAGAGAAAATCAGGAGCGTCATTTCACGCTCAGATAGGGTTCTATTTAAGTTGCAAATGAAGGTGAACTGTTAACTAATCTGGGCCAGAGCAGACTTCCGGTGCTTAGAGTGCACCAAGACCTGTCAAAATAGAATCGATCTCTTCCCTCTGAGCAGCAGTCGGCACATTAGCAAAATCAAATTGAAGGCTGTATGTTTTGAACCTTAATTTTGTATGACAGCTTATTGGCACTATTTGTGTACACCCTGGGAGAAAGCCGCTCCCGGCATCGCAGCTTCCTCCGTCCTCCCGCTCCCATGCGCAATTGCTTGACACCATAGGTCAGCGCTTTATTTGTAATACCAACCTCAAGGAGGCACCTCGTCTGAAAAGCTAAGCGCAGAATCCAGGCTTGTCTGTGTTGATGTGACCCACTCACCTCCCCTCCTGTAATGGGAGTGTCGCCAGAAATGAATTTCAGGCCCGCAAAGAGAATTCAGACACGCTGGACACCCAGAGGGGTGATGGGGTGGCAGGGGAAAAGGCAGACAATCCTTCCTAGACCGTCTTGGAAAACATATGCTGCTTATAGGGAAACATTCCACGTGGCCAGTTATAGAACTGTCCAGCATCACTGAGCCCTTCCTCTGTAAGACAGGAAGGGCCGTAGAAGAATTTGGTCCAATAAACATGTTCTTCTAGCACTTCTGTGATGTGTAACACAGGCTGGGGAGAATGCTGATTCTGTCAAATTCCTCATTCACTCCGGGCGGATTTATTAAACACCAACCGTGGCCTGCCACCAGCCCAGGAGCGATGATGGATAAAACTGAACGGTGCCTCTCTCCTTGGAACCATGAGTTGGCGGCGGGACAAAGACTAAACTCATAATAATAAATATGCAACTAGAAAAAGAAAGCCACACTTTTCCTTTTGGGACATGTTAGTTTCCTCAATTCCTTTTCTTTCCACTTCTTTTGGAAAAGTCAAACTCTCAAGAGAGGCTGGGTCGTTCAGTGGTAAGAGAATGGCTTTTGGGGTCACAGAGAACTGAGCGCTAATCTTGGCTTCACCCATTTAGCTGAGTGGCCTTGGGAAAGTCACTGAACCTCTTGACTTTTATGTTCTCTATCTGTGAAATGCTGATGGCAACGGGACATGCCCTTAAGGACAGTAGTAAGTTTCCAGTGTCTATGAAGCATTAAGCAGAGAACTTAGCATTCACATACATGGCAGCTGCCATTATTTTCTTATTGTTGTAGTTTGCATGTAAGACTTAGCTTAAACACCACCTAACCTATAAGGGCATAACAGCCTTCCCTAGTAATGCAGAACTTTGCACCTGTCCACCATAGCTCCTCGATGTTCTAACTGTAACTGTCACTTTCGAGCACCCCTGTCTTGTCAGGAAATGTATCGATATCACCAGTGACTGTGATTCCCCACCCCCCCCGAAAGGATTCTTCTTCCAACTTTGCAGTTCAGAGAAGAGAAGCACAGAGACATATAACCTGTCCAAACATAGCTGGGAAGCCATGGACCAGAACCATAACAGGGCTGTGTGAACCCAAAGGTGCTTCTAGGAAGTGATCCATGGTGACCAGGTTATAGCTCCAAGACCCTTCCTCCCTTGCAGAGACAGCCCCCCTGGGAAGCCCCAGGAAACAGAAATGAAGGCAAAGACCACTGAGCCAGCAGAATCTTTGGCGATGTCATTGGCCACATCACCATGCACTACACCATGAAGTCAGGCAAAGGTTCCCATCCAAGACTGAGTGCCGGGGAGAGAGACAGCAAAGGAGTGTGAGTTGCTAGAGTGTAGTGACTTCCCAAGTCTCCCCTAAGCTGCCCTCTCCCTTCCCATGTCTAAGGAAGCACCCGGTGGGTCGGCCAAGGAAGGTTGGAAGCAAGCGGTGGGTGGAAAACTTGAAGAGACCCGAAGCTGCTGTGGTGACGCTGCCGGCATCACCAGAGCTTCCAACGACTCCTCTGAGTCTGCCGGGCTGCCCGGATGGTCTCCCCGAGTCCCCAGATCCCCACGCCAGGATTCTATATGCCACGTGGGGAAAAGAGACTCTCCTTTCTGATGTGCATTTTCACAAGGGATTCTAAACGAGTCATTCCAGTGCTTGTAGACAGAATGAACAAAGATTCATTCACTCCCTAAGTATTTATAGTGGCCACTGGGTGTCAAGCACAGCACTAGGCACCGAAGAGACTCAAGAACATACAATGAAGTTCTTCTTTGCATGGAATTTTTACATTAACCAGGAAAACGTATGTGAGTTCAATAATCACACAAGAACACATCACAGAAACAGAGCGGAAGAATGAAAAAAAAAAGGGTCTAACAGAGCAGACAGGGTGGGGTGAATCACACAGGGCTTCCCTGAGGAGGTGGCACTTGAGCAGAGATTGAAAATCCCAAGATGAGTGGGTGGGGGCTGGGGAAGCAAAGGGAAGGGAGAACACGTAGGCAGGGGTTGGATGACGCAAAGTTTTGCGGGTCCTGGTAAGGAGCTGAGATTTACCCCATAAGTCCATCCAGTCTGTTGGCCAGGAAGGGAAGGCTGCATGGAAGTGACCAGGGATCTATGTCCAGAGGTAACCTGCCTGAAGGAGGAAACCTGCCTGAAGAGAAACCTTCTCTTTCAGGATGGAAAACTTTAAACTCCTACAAAAGTGGGACACTGTAAGGAATCTCCATGTTCCCATTATCTAGCTGCAATAATTACTAACTCATGGCCAATCTTGTTTCGTTTATTATTGCCACCCACTCCTGCTGTATCACATTAAAGGAACTCCCAGACATGGTAACATTTCATTCATAAATCCTTAATTCATTTTAAATATCTAATCTCTATTTGCTTAATGACATTATACCTCAACAAGCTATGTGTTTCTCTGATTAGATTAGGATTCCCCTGCCTAGAAGGGATTTTATACAAACACTGATTGGTTTCAAGGTCCACAGCTTCTAACTCAGGGCCTGGCACAAGGAAGGACTTAGTGGACAGTTATTGATGGGATGAAGGAACTTGCGACCTGAATTTTTAAAAATGTCCATGAGTTGGAAAATAATAGTAGACTGATTGATGTGTCCGCATCGGCCTTGGCTGTGGGATTTTGCACCCTAAGCACAATACTGAAGTATCAAAACCTCTATTCTCTCCCTCACTCATGCTTCACTTTGACTTCTGCCTCCCGGATGCAGAGCCACCGAGAGTGACTACATCACATT
>PITA01005151.1:95216-114145 GCA_004023965.1 Spilogale gracilis | reverse complement strand
AAACGGCTAACAGACACATGAAAAAATGTTCAGCGTCACTAGCTATCAGGGAAATTCAAATCAAAACCACACTGAGATACCACCTTACACCAGTCAGAATGGCCAAAATTAACAAGACAGAAAACAACAAGTGTTGGAGAGGCTGTGGAGAAAGGGGAACCCTCTTACACTGTTGGTGGGAATGTAAACTGGTGCAGCCGCTTTGGAAAACAGTGTGGAGAGTCCTTAAAAAATTAAAGATAGAGCTACCCTATGACCCTGCAATTGCACTACTGGGCATTTACCCCAAAGATACAGATGTAATGAAAAGAAGCGCCGTATGTGCACCAATGTTCATCACAGCAATGGCCACAATCGCCAAACTGTGGAAAGAGCCAAGGTGCCCATCAACAGATGAATGGATAAAGAAGATGTGGTACATAAATACAATGGAATACTATGCCTCCATCAGAAAGGACGAATATCCAACTTTTGTAGCAACATGAACTGGACTGGAAGAGATTATGCTGAGTGAAATAAGCCAAGAAGAGAAAGTCAAGTATCGCATGGTTTCACTTACTTGCGGTGCACGAGGGGTAACCTGGAGGACAGTGGGAGAAGGAAAGTAAATGGGAACTAGGGTAATCCAGGGAGGGAAACGAAACAACAGAGACTTTGGACACAGAAGCAAACTGAGGGACTTGGAGGGAGGGGGGTGGAGGGATGGGAGAGCCTGGTGGTGGGTACTGGGGATGCCTAAAGCATGGAGCACTGGGTGTGGGGAATGGGGAATGAATCTTGGAACACTGGGAAAAAAATTTTTTAGTAACAATAAAGTGGTTATATTAAAAAAAAAAACAAATCAAAAAGAAACAACAACCAAAAAAAAAAAACCAAACAAACAAACAAAAAAAACAGGTAAAAGGAGTACTGTAAGACTTTGGGTAAGCAATTTCTCTAGCTCCTTGCTTCTTTATCTCTAAAATAAGGAAATCAAATTAACCGATCTTTAACATTATTATCTTTAGTGATATATAAAGTTGGTATCTATAGTCTACTAAAAATTAAACAAGATGAATAGATAACATCACAAGAAAAAATATTTGTGACTACATGAGGTGATGGATGTTAACTAAACTTACTGTGACAATCATTTTGCACTATATACATGTCAAATAAAATACATGTTGTACCCTTTATACTAATATGATATTATATATCAATTATATCTCAATAAAACTGGGGGGGGCTAAAAAATTTTATCAAAAGTGATGAGTAGGTAATATATAGGGTTTTCAGTTTATTTTTTAAAAATCTGGTCAATGCATAGCTTTATTCCAGGATTCAGTCAACTACCTTGTCAAGGTCATGAAAGATAAGGAAGAACTGAGGGATTTTCATAGATTGGAGGAAACTAAGGAGGCATGACAACTAAGTGCAGTGAGGGATCCTGGATTGGATCTTACAACTGAAAAAGGACATTCATAGAAGAACTTGTAAAATCCAAATGAGTCTGTGGTTTAGTTAATACTATTGTACCAATGTTTATTTCTTAGTGTTTGTAATTGCCATGGTTTTACAGGATGTTACATTAGAGAAACTTGGGCGAAGTGTATATGGGAACTCTGTACTGATTTTGCTAATTGTTCTAAGTCTAAAATTATCTCAAAATAAAAAGTTAAGGGACGCCTGGATAGCTCGTCGTTAAGTGTCTGCCTTCGGCTCAGGTCATGATCCCAGAGTCCCGGGATCGAGCTGCGCATCGGGCTCCCTGCTTGGGGTGAAGCCTGCTTCTCCCTCTCTAACTCCCCCTGCTTGTGTTCTCTCTCTAGCTGTGTTTCTCTGTGTCAAATAAATAAATAAAATCTTAAAAAAAAAAAAAAAAAGACAACAGTAGTAGAGGAAAAGCAAGCTACAGAGTGGGAAATGTTTGCCAAAGACTGATCACTAGAGTATAGAAATAGTTCATACAAATCAATAAGGGAAAGACTGACAACCCAATAGAAATATAGGCAAAAGATTCGAAAAGTCACTCCACCTAGAAGAATATCCAAATGGCCAATAAGGAGATAAAAATGTGCTTGACAGTACACAAAGGCTCCAGTTTCTTCAAGATGGAACCCTTGGCCTTGCTGATGGGAAGGTAAAATGGTGCAACTTCTGCGGAAAGCACAGTAGGGTTTTTGGTTCCTCAAAAAAATAAATTAGAATATGATCCAGAAATTCCACTTTGGGGTATATACCCCAAAGAATTGAAAGTAGGACCTTGAACAAGTATTTGCACACCTGTGTTCATAACAGCACTATTTATAATAGGCAAAAGGTGGAAATAACTCAAATGTCCACCAATGGATAGAAAATGGATAAACAAAATGTGATATATACATACAATGGAATATTATTACTTGGCCCTAAAAAGGAGTGAAATTCTGACACATGCTCCAATATGGATGGACCTTAAAACCATCATACCAAGTGAAATAAACCAGACACAAAAGGACAAATATTGTATGATTCTACTTATATGAGATACCTAGAGTAGTGAAATGCAAAGATATAGAAAGGAGAAGATTGGTTACCAGGGGCTAGGGGAAGGAGATGATGGGAAATTATTATTTACTGGGTATAGAGTTTCAGTTTGAGATAATGAAAAGTTCTGGAGATGGATATGGTAGCTATGATTGCACAACAGTATGAATGTATTAAATGTCACTGAAATATACACCTTAAAATGGTTGGGGCACCTGGCCGGCTCAGCCAGTAGAGCATGCAACTCTTGATCTCAGGGTTTTAAGTTCCAGCCCCACGCCTACTTTAAAAAAAAAAAAAATTGTAAAAAGGTTAAAACGGCAAATCTTATGTATATTTTATCACACATTCAAAAGAAAATATTATAGGCTAATATTCATGATGAACATAGATTGAAAATTCTCAACAAAATATTAGCAAATCAAATTTGTAATATATTAAAATGATCATACATCATGACCAGGGATGCAAGAATGGTATCACATTCACAACTCAATCACTGTGATACACCGTATTAACAAAATGAAGGATAAAAACCATATGATCATCTCCATAGATACAGAAAAAGCATTTGACAAAATTACACATCCATTCATGATAAAAAGCTCTCAACAAAATAGATGTAAAGGAATGGTACCTCAACATAATAAAGGCCATAAAAAAAACAAAACAGAACGTTTTGGGTGGTGATGACAACGGTGAGATGCAGATAAAAATCGCAATGTGACACCATTACCTGGAATGCCTAAACTGTAAACAGACCAACAGAAGTAAGCACAGGCAAGGATATGAAGCAACTAGAACACTGATACCCTGCTGGTAGGAGTAGAAATTAGTATAAGTACTTTGGAAAATTGCTTGACATGACCCACCTAGCTTGAACATATCATAGCATACCCTATATACCCCAGCAATTACACACCTAGATAAATACCCAGCCAGAAATAACTTCATAATGGCACCATACAACATACACAAGAATGTTCATAGCCACATCATCTTTTTTTATGGCCCTAAAACTAAAGTCTTCAACAGGAGAATGGCTTCAAAAAAATGTGAATATTCATGTGATGGGATACCTTCTGGTAACAAAAACAAATGAAGTACTGCTAAATGTGACTGACTTGGATAACTCTTAGAAATGTATTGAGCAGAAAATGATGATATTTTATGATACTGAGATCAGGTTCAAAAATAGACAAAACTAGGGCACCCGGGTGGCTCAGTCATTAAACATCTGCCTTTGGCTCAGGTCATGATCCCAGAGACCTGAGATCGAGCCCCACATCGGGCTCCCTGCTCAGCGGGAAGTGTGCGTCTCCCTGTCCCATCCCTCTGCTTGTGTTCTCCCTATCTCTGTCTCTCTGTGTGTCAAATAAATAAATAAAATCTTTAAAAAAAAAAAAAAGCAAAACTGCTCAGTTAGTGATAAGAATTACCTATTAGGAGGAGTGTGGGAAATGCCTGAGAGAGGACATGAGGGAAGATCTCGGGTGCTAGTCACGTTCTCTTTCCTTACCTGGGTAGTGGTTACATAGATGTGTTGACTTGAAATTTTATCAAACTGTAACTTTTTGATTTGTGTATTTTTGCAGGTTAATTACACTTCCATAAAATTTTTTATTTAAAAATTGGAATAATATAGTAAGAAGTCTGCATTCTACATTTATTTAATGGCATTCTGTTTCAGTATTTTACCCTACACCCTTCCCATCCTCCTGTACCCTACCCCTCTCCAGTCTGTGATAAATTACTTCTCACTCTTAATCCTGGTTGTTTTCAAGTTTAAGGCCTTTTCAAATTTTAGCTTGATCAAGTTTTAGCTTGACCTCTCTTTAAGGACAGTTCCAGCTCGAGGTGCTAACTGCCACAAACTGAACTTTGACCTGAGGGGAGCTCTGTTCGCTGTGTCAGGGAAATTGAGGATGTACATTCCACACTGCACTCCCAGAATCTAGAGGACTTAACAGGGAGTGGAAAAGGTGGTGTGGTGCCTGCTTTAGTGTACTGTAGTCTCTGTTTTGCTTAATTATTTATCTAAGAAACAGTGGTTGGATTAGTCAGTGGCAGGGAAGTATAGAATTTTGTTACAGTCTTATTTCTATTTATGGTTTTGTCAGTTCTTAGTCATACCAGAGTCCCTTTTCTTTCTTTTTACCCCTTAGGTGCCTATCCTGTACTTTATTCGATTGAAGCTTTACTGTGATCTAGCTATTCTTTAAGTCAGTCATTTTCTCATTCAGCACATATTCATTGCTTGTTTACTATATGCTAGGCACTTGGAATACAGGAATAAGACACATAATCTCTGCCCTCTAATTGCTTGCCGTTCTAATTGGAAACAAACAAATGATCAGTCTGGGAGATTACTCAGTAACTCACAGAATCGATTCTTAACCTAGACCAGGAGCTGGAAATGTGTACTGAAAGAAGTTATAGCTAAGCTAAATTTTGAAAGGAGTGTGTGTGCTCACAGCGGGGCTTTGGGGGAATTCAGAGAGCTGAGGCTTGGGAGGTATGCACGAGCTAAGTCATGCAGGGTCTTGTGTATCATGCTCAGGAGTTTGGATTTTATTTTGAAGACAGTGGGGAGCTATTGAGGCGTTATGAACAAGAAAGTGATGTGACCAGATTTTTAAATGATTTGATTGATGATAATCACATATAAGTAACTTGATTTAACAGATTGAGGTAGGCTGTATGGGAATGGAATTATCTAGGCCCTTGTCAGAGTGTAGTCCCAGCATTATTGGCATCATGTGAGAGCTGTTAAAAATGTGGAATCTTGGGGGGCACCTGGGTGGCTCAGTTGGTTAAGCGGCCAACTCTTGGTTTTGGCTCAGGTCATGATCTCGGGGTACTGGAATCAAGCCCATGTTGGGCTCTGCACTCAGCGAGGAGTCTGCCTCAGGATTCTCTCCCTCCTTCTGCCCCTCCCTCCTCTCTCCCTCTCAAATAAATAAATCTTAAAAAAAAAAAAAGTAATATCTTGGGACGTAGATCAGCATTTTAATAAGATCTCCAGGTAATTTGTAGACACATGCAAGCTTATGAAGCACCAATTTATTAGATGGATGTGATGATGGTCAGGCTTTAGACAGCTGATATGAAGAAAGGACAGAGTGCAAGAGATATTATGGAGTACACATTCTTCTTTTGGTTGGAACACTCTTCTCAGTACTCCTCCTTGCCCAATACACACCAGGTATCCCCTAATCATCCTTTAACTTTCAGCCTAAATGGAGCGTCAATATGCATGATTGGCATATACGGCACCCTTGCCGTATACTTGCATAGCGCCCTTTACTTACCTTGTATTTTTCATGTTTTTATTGTAAATTACTTATTTAATGGCCTGACAGTAAACACCATGAGAGCAGGGACTGTCTTTCTATGCTGGCTGACACATAATAGGCACCTGGGTGGCTCAGTCGTTCAGTGTCTGCCTCCCGCTCAGGTCATGATCCCGGAGTCCCAGGATCGAGCCCCACATCAGGCTCCCTGCTCAGGGGGGAAACCTGCTTCTCCCTCTCTCACTCCCCCTGCTTGTGTTCCCTCTCTAGCTGTGTTTCTCTCTATCAAATAAACAAAATATTTAATAATAATAATGATAATAGGCACTCAATAAATATCTGTGGTGGTTTGATTGAATGAATTCATGTGGAAGACAGATTTGGGTGTGTTTGGGAATGAACATGTTATATTTGTAATAGTAGTGAACTTTAAAGTACCAGGCACTGTTCTAAGTGATGTGTGTGTGTGTGTGCGTGCGTATAAATATATATGTAAATTTATATGTGTATAAATTTATTTCATCCTCTCAGCAGTCCATAAAGTAGATACTTTTAATATCCTCATTTTACAGATGAGAAAACTGAGGCACGGGGAGGATACGTTATTTGCCTACGGTTACAGAGTGAGTCGAGTCAACCAGACAGTCCTGTGCCCTCTGCTATGTCTGGTTTTGGACAAAATAACTTTCTGGCACTTTTTGTGTATTTCTGTGTATTACTTAATCTTGATAACATCCATGTGAGGAAGGCATTATTACCCTGTTTTACAGATGAGGAAGCAAGGGCTCAAAAAGTTATATAGCTTATATAGTTATATCTTTATGTAACGATACAGATAGTATGAGACAGAGCTAGCCTTTAAACCCAAGCCTGTCTAGCTCCAGAGTCTGCAGTTTTACCAGTAATGATAATGCCTCCGTGTGGAATCTAAAATTCCTACGGGATAAGGTACTGAGGGAGTGCCTAACATTTAGGTTGTGGGTAGGGGGAGAATTCAACCATCCCATTTGCTGTGGTCGCCTTAGCACTTGCGGGTTACAGGGGCAAGGGAAATTTGAGGCCTACCAATTCCAGCCAGCCTCATAACTGACCAGATAGAACTTTGAACTCGGGAGATTAAGAATCTCAGCCTGTACAATAAGCTGTAACTTAGGTGACTAAGGAGTAGTTGCCACTTTTTCTTACAGCTTCAGAGAAACCAGACAGCTTAGAAATGCTGAATGTCACAACTGGAACGAACCAGTTCTGAACCAGTTCTAACCTCCTCCCCCAGTCCACTATTCCCCACCTCCCCCTTGTTTTATAATGAGGAAGCTGAAGAAGAGAGTAATTAGGTGACTTAGGAACATCTAATAAAACCATTAGAGACAAGACAGGAATAGAGGACAGGGTCACATTCGTGTATTCTTTGTCCGTGGTGTTTACTGTTTAAAGTCATAAAGCCTTATGACTTTCTAAGATCCAGATTTATCACCTCTTATTTAAAACTGTTCTGCTGTTGTAGTTACTTCTTCACCACTGCGTGGTTCTTTTTGACTTTGACCTCCTGGAAATACTGACTTGTTTTTTCTCCTCTAGCTAAGCTTATACTCTGGCACGTCCCGGGCTTCCCTTCATTAACGATACTGCCGACAGGTCACCATGGGCAGGAGCACATTTGGCATGTACAACTTCGAGTTGTTCCTCTTGGACCGCAAATGAGACTCTTTTGAGCTATTCCCACACATGGTCAATTTTTGTAAAGCCTGAAGGCCATAGGCAACAGATGTAGTTGGTGTAACTTACTGTTTTCTCAAGTTGCAAACTTCTCACCTAAATGTTAAGAGTGATCATAGATAATCATATGCAGCCTTACTCCTGCCCCCTCTATATGGGAAAATGAAATTAGATTGTAAACAACTTTATAACGAACCAGTACTTCTACCCAGGCCTCATACCATATGCACCCCTGCCCAGTTACTAGACCTTCACTTCCCAAATGTGATAGTGGCTCCTGTTGTGTTTTTGTTTTACAGTCATTGCAGAACGATGTAGTAAGGCTACAGTTTACAAAGGAAGTCTACTTTAGTTAAAACCTACACTAAAAAAACCAAATGGGGTGACTCGAGGGCTCAGTCAGTTGAACCTCGGACTCTTGGTTTCAGCTCAGGTCCTGATCTCAGGGTCATTGAGATGATCCCAGCATTGCCACCATGCTCAGCTTGGAGTCCGCTTGAGACTTTCTTTCCCTTTCCCTCCCTCCCCCACCTGCTTCCACCTAAGCTCTTGTGCTCTGGCTCTCTCTAAAATAAATAAATAAAATTTAAGAAACAAACAAAAGGGGGGTGCCTGGGTGGCTCAGTGGGTTAAAGTTTCTGCCTTTGGCTCAGGTCATGATCTCAGGGTCGTGGGATCAAGCCCCGCATTGGGCTCTCTGCTCAGCAGGGAGCCTACTTCCTCCTCTCTCTCTGCCTGCCTTTCTGCCTACCTGTTATCTCTCTCTCTGCCAAATAAATAAATAAAATCTTTAAAAAAAACAAAACAAACAAACAAAAAAGAAACAAACAAAAGGTTACAACTAAAATGACAGTTAAGGCTGAAAAAGTGATGTATTTTGTGCTTATTCTTTTATTCTCACTCCTGTCTTCTTGAAACGTCATTTTCTTGGGGCGCCTGGGTGGCTCTGTTGTTGAGCATCTGCTGTCAGCTTGGGTCAGGATCCCAGGGTCCTGGGATCGAGCCCTGCATCGGGCTCCCTGCCTGGCAGGAAGGCTGCTGCTCCCTCTCTCACTCTCCCTACTTGTGTTCCCTCTCTAGCTGTGTGTCTCTCTCTGTCAAATAAATACATAAAATCTTAAAAGAAAAAAAACACGTCGTTTTCTTACATGTGTTAACATTACCATGAAGGCAGTCATCTTGCATTTATTTAATAACTGATCATGTAGGAAACATCTACAGGAGCATGGATTATCTAGTAATTTGCTGATCACTGAAATGTTTTCAGGGTTGGACTCCACTCTTTTGGCCTTGATTTGTTCGCAGGAGCTTTATTATAATGCAGGTTATAATGGATTACAATTGATGCAGATCAAGCAATGGAAAGTGGATTATATATTCCTGCAGAGATAATATAATTAAGGATTAAAACCCCATTAAGGACTCACGACAAGTAAGTCCTTGCTGTGGGCAGTAGTATAACTCAGCCCCTGTATATTCAATGTTCCAAATTCAGTAAAATGAACATAAATGTGTTGAACACATTGATTATGCACATTACCTCCAGAATACGGTAAGTTGTCCATGCAGCATGCAAAATGTGATAATTTCTTAAACCCTTACTGTGTGCCAGACACTGTGGGAAAATCCAACTGATTAAGCCCTTGAAAAGCCTGGAATTTAATGAGGGACAACATATGTACACAGTAACTTTAATGTGGGGAAGTGTGAAAATAGTGATGTGACAAAAACTAATAGTAGAGGAAAGGGGGATTCCTTTTTTGAGGAGAGATTCCATGGCAGTACTATCATTTGAGCCAAACCTTGAGGAATTTGCGTAAGTGAAGACGATGGAAGTGAAGGCAGAATTAATGCATTTCAATGTGGGGAAAATGGCATGAGCAAAGACATGAGGTGGGAAAGGACACAGCATAATGCCATAAGTAAGAGCTACTGGTCAGTAAGCCCTTAGTGTATACACACTTTTTAAATCCTTGCATCAATCCTGTGAGGTGGCTATTATTATTATTCTACTGTAGGGATTGGAAAACTGGAGGGAGGGGGAGGTTAACTAAGGGCAGAGTCAGTGTTCTCACCAGGCCTGTTTAATTCCCAAATAAGGAGTCTTAGCTGCTGTGCTGTGTGGTCTTCACATTCAGGAAATAGCGTGCAGTACAGCTTTCCTAGGGATGGAGTATGTACAGGGATATGGAGTGGAAGACCACCCTGGATAGGATTTATAGAGGGTTTTTAGGAGGCAGTGAAAATGGACAGGGAAAACAGATGACGGGCTTAGAAGAGGGTTAAAAAACAACTGGCAACATATTGTTTGGGGGGCTGGGGAAAGGGGGGAATCAAAGATGACTGAGGTTTATATTTGGTTGGCTGAGGGAATAGAGGTAGAAAAGTGAGAAGAAACATGTTTGGGGGGCTTGGGGTGGAGAGGAAGGGTAGAGCAAGGCTTTTGATTTGCCATATGTTGCATTTAAAATACAGATGAAGGGTACCATTGGAAATTTAAGCAGCAAATGTAACTTCTCATTCTATTAAGAAGTTTGGATTAAAAGGAAGACCAGGGTGCCTGGGTGGCTCAGTCGGTTAAGTGTCTGCCTTTGGCTCAGTTGGCATCTTGCGCCACATTGGCCCCCCTGTTCTGTGGTCTGTAGGGAGTCTGCTTCTCTCTTTGCCCCTCCTCCCATTTGTTCTCTCAATCTCTCTCTCTCTCAAATAAATAAATTAAATTTAAAAAAAAAAAAGGAAAACCAGAGGACAATGAATGGAGGTGGCTGACAAGAGTTTTTCAGAATTAACACCCTGACTTCAGAGGACGTATCACTCTTGCATTTCATCAGCCTTCTATATCTTGGCTTCACTCATTGTTTCACCCCATAGTCCGTCTGTGACCACAGCTTCCTTTACTTCCATCTCTGCTATTTGCTCTTCTTATTTTTTTTAATTTTTTTTTTTTTAAGAGGGGGGCAGCAGGAGACAGAGAGAGAATCTTAAGCAGGCTCCATGCCCATCGCAGGGCTCAAACTCACAACCCTGAGATCATGCCCTGAGCCACCAAGGAACCCCTGCTGTTCTCTCTTCTTATTACATCTCATCTCTACCAACCCTGAGATCTCTCATTCTTTGATCCTTCTGTATTCACCAGGTCCAACAGTCTCCTTCTGTTTTTACCTGCCTTTCTTTCCAGTCTAGACATCCAGGTCAGATATTTGAATTCTGCCCTCTCTGGCATCTTACAATACCTCTTCCCCTAGACATTACCTTTCTTTCCATTCCACATCCAGAATATTATTCCTTTAACCAGTGAAGGTAGTGAACTAATAATCCTGAGTTTAATATAACCATCAGCTCTAGAAAAATTATCCTCTGTGATGGGACTTAACACCGAGTCTCTGGTCCTTGAAAGGGACTGAAGCAGGCATATCTCACTGGGCTTACTTTGTGCCTGAAATCAATCTATGGTACTCTTACTGGATAATGCACTCTACAAATGAGCAGAGCAGGTAGGCCACATTTAGTTTTGTCTTATTTCCAGACTTCTGAAGTATGCAGAGGAGGGAGCTGGCACAGGAACCTAAGGAGGGAACAGCTTCTGAGGTCCCTTAAGGTGATACGTGTATAGGGCTACTGTGTTGGCATTCTGTCTTTTCCCAAAACCAAACTAGTGAGTAAAAATCTGCTTGGGATTGGAGGCGGCCCTAACCTTGATTGGAAACCTTGGCTCCCTCTAAACCTACACTGTGGTAGCTTCCGACTAGCCTCAGGGATGCAGCTCCTTTACAACAGAAGGCTCTTAGACCTTCGTCTATGCAACACAGGGAGCCAGCAGAGGGAGTTGTGGTCCCAGAACTTTCTTTAGAGCTTCTAATTTCTGATTTTGCAAGAGTTCTTCCCTGGCACCATGCGAATCAAATCTCCCTTGCGATAAGAATTTAACTTGAGATATGCCTGAGTTTGGTGCCAGACCCCTGGTGTGAGCAGATGGGGAAGTTCTACATAGCTGTTTAAACCTGAAAGCCATAAGGAACTCTTGATTTCAAGGAAACGCCTGTTTACTGTGCTGATCCAAATCAAGCAACTCTTGAGAAATAGGAGTGCCTTCTTGACCTCCATTCTTATTGATCTTGGTATCAGCATTTCCAGTGACGTGTCCTGAGGGGCGGGAGAAAATTAGCAAGTGCCTTACACCCCGGGAAAGAGAGGAAGCCTGACTGCCTGACTGTTGCTGCAGGAAGTTCCCCCTGGGGAGGCAGGGGTTGCGTGCTGGGGTAGCATTAAACAGTGAGTGTCCTGTGGGAAGTTCAGTGTCTGGGTGCAGGACCTTGCCTCAGGTCTGATTTTGAATCAAATGCAGAAGGTTTGAAGGGGGCCAGTAAAGGACTCGACAGGTAGTTGACTAGTGATCTTAATTTGAATAGAAAGCCTCTGTGAAAGGGATGCAGCTTCTGCTACATACTGTAAATTTCTGAATCACCAAGTTTGGTTCTGCTTTTGGGCACTC
Organism: Spilogale gracilis; assembly: GCA_004023965.1. NCBI lineage: Eukaryota > Metazoa > Chordata > Mammalia > Carnivora > Mephitidae > Spilogale > Spilogale gracilis. The sequence continues at coordinate 102,136 of PITA01005151.1, read as the reverse complement.
AGAAAACCCTGGCATTTCCAAACTGGTTTTCCCTTTTGCTTCAGGACTTATATTATCCAAGCCTGCACTATGGAGAAGTGGGACGGTAATGAGGGCACCTCAGCTTTTCACGTGCCTGAGTGGATGGTGAGTTCTTGGGTCACTTTGCTTTTCCTTCTGTTTCTTGGTAACGAGGCAACCATTTCTGACAGGTGACAGGGATCACCTGGGACAAGTAAGTCCCTACCGGGACCTGTGGTTGGGAGAACGGTTATTCCCCTTATTTCTGATGAGTTCCTGTGTCCCGGATCACTCCTGTTTCTTAATTGCAAGTGAAGCTGAGGAAGGTCTGAGAGCTGCCTGGCCAGAGTCAGCTTATCGTCTGGGTGTCTGTGCCGGGCTCACTTCCCTCGCTGCTGCCGCTGTACTTCGTGGATTGTATTCTCCTGTGATGGCTTCGCACACTTTTTGCAAGCTGATGCTTAGTTTATTTCTCATGGGGGTAAAAAAAAAAGAACAGGGGGGTGGAGGGATCAGAACTTGTGGAAATGGTGGTCTCTCAAGTCTCTGAGAAGATGTAAGATATTTCTTGCCTACCTGCCCATTTTTCCCTCAGTCAAAACATGTCCCCAAATATTCTTTATCTGTATTATTTCTAAAGGTCAGGAACTATAGCTCTCTTGGTACTGTTCTTCAAAATGTCATATTTGCCTGATAGATGTTTTTAATATAATTTAAATATAAGGACTTATTCGGTAAGAACTAGCACATAAAACCTAGTACTTTAGATCCAGTTTCAACTTTTGATTTAAAAACAGCAACTATCCTCGTGTTCCCGTCTGGTCTCTTCTAGGTTTAGCCTAATTTCTTACAGTCTATACATTTATTTATTTATATATATATATATATTTCCATATATATATATATATTTCCCTATGGAAAACTTACACTATTATATACAGCATATTCCAAGTTCTTTTCAGTGTTTATGGAATTATGGACTTAAATAACCATCTATAATGAGATTGAGTATATAGTAGGCCTGACAAAGGCCCAACTGAAGAGCCCACATTTCAGCTCTCACCAACACAACTATTGTTTATTATTTCTGTTGGGGTTATTGCTGTTGTTGTTCTTGTTTAGGAACCTTGTGCTCAGTTTTAAAATGTTCCATGGGAAGAAATCCTATCCATTCACAGGCTTATTTCAAATAATGTAGTGTTTTAAAATTGATAGAAAGGATTCACATAATAATTCTAGCTGGATTGTAAGTTTGTTTTTGAATCTCCAGCCCCTCATTAATACACAAGAAGGGAGAGCAAGAATTTTGGTTTTCTTAGGGGAGGGGCCACATTAAGATAGTAAACTTTGGTAATTTTTTTTAAACTTTGGTACGTTGATAAAGGAATATTACAGAAGAATTCCACAGAACATTAATGTGTCAACTCAGAATCAATAAAAGTTTTATGGTAACTCTGACACTCCTACTAGTCCTCACTGTTTTATCTGCTCAGCACGTGCTCTCCAGAGGAGCTCCTACTGAAACTTTACTACTTCTTTTTACTTATGGGAACAGGAGAACTGTCCTACAAACATTAGTGACTATTGCTTAAGGGATGTGATCTAGGACTAACCAACTTTTAGAAAACATTCTTTAATGAAGCACAACTCTGCTTTGGTTTTTTTTTTTTTTTTTTTTTTTTAAAGATTTTATTTATTTATTTGACAGAGAGAAACACAGCCAGAGAGGGAACACAAGCAGAGGGACTGAGAGAGGGAGAAGCAGGCTTCCCGCTGAGCAGGGAGCCCGATGTGGGACTCGATCCCGGGTCTCCGGGATCATGACCTGAGCCGAAGGCAGTTGCTTAACCAACTGAGCCACCCAGGCGCCCCTCTGCTTTGTTTTTAATATGGCATTCTCACTTAGGGATTTCTTTGCCCCTCTTGCTCAAAAACCAGGAAAATACTTTTGATCAGAAAAATTTTTTAACAACAGCAAGAAAGAGTAGGGTGGGGCTTGTCTTCCTTAACTCAGTTTTTTAAATCTATCCTTTCCTTGCCAAAGATTAACCTTTTGAGGGTTTCTTTCAGATACCATGTAAGTCATTAATTTCTGACCTGGTCTAGAAGTGCTTCATTTGTCTGCCACTGATATCCATTTACCTGGCAACGTGAGCCGTCAAGGACTCTCTAGTGTATATTGCCTATAGACTTTACCTATGAAGTTCAAGAGTGCCTTTTAATCCCCAAGAGAAAACCCTGGAACCATCTCCCATGTTGGAGGCCAAAATTTCAATTTAAGAAGTTTTAACCAAATGTCTGTCTCATGTTCCAGTTTATACATTAACATGATTAAATTTCCACTGGGACTATCCTTGGCTCCAAAGGAAACATTAGGAAACAAAGGCTCTCAAACCTTCTTTCAAGAGGAAAGTTTAGCAGAGGAGGTGCATTATAACATGTCCTTCTTTGTTATTGATCAGCAGCAATAAGGGACTTGTATACTCCTTACCAAATAGGACTCAGACCACACACCGCAGCTGCCAGTACTTGCTTCTCTGATTCCCAGCAGGGAAATAAGTCGGAACAAAGTTTGAAGACTCCCCATCTTGAGAATTGGTAAAGTAGACCTTCAAGTTCACTTTCCGTTAGTCACTGGAAAACTTCTGGAGCCTCTGCTCCTTAGCTGTTTTCAAGTGAAGGATTTTTTAGCCTTGTTCAGGAATTTTATAGCTAAAAGGTTGGGGAACATATCCTTTTAAAGACTGCCTTTATTAATGTTTTTACTTCCCTTGAGAAATCTTTTGTCTCTACTGGTAGGTGAAATACCTCCTTTCATGTGTACGGAGATCAGCAGTAACTGTAACTTTTTTTTTTTAAGTTTTTACATTTTGATGTTTCCTCCTCCCATCCAGGCTGTCTAGACTACTTGGTACTTTTCCATAGGAAATCTGATTGACTTTCCCGAATACCCAGCCAGCTGGTTACCCATTTTGCTTTTGGCTAGAAATAATCTCTTTTATAGGTGAAGAACCTGTTCAGGCAACTCCTTTAGCTCAGAAGAGAGAGATGTGTCTAAGAATGCTTGAACCATGTCTATTGGAAGTAAAAGAAATCTTTAAGGTATTTGATAAATGGTGGTAGAGGTAGCTTGATTATAACTCTGGGTCTGAATTGACACTTAAAAGCAGAAATCCATTTGAGAAACTGATGAAAACTATGGGCCCTCTACCCAGGAAAATATGTACATACACAGACTTTTGCATTCTGTGTTAGGGGTAGGTCTAGACATCCATGGACCCTAGGTGAAGAACTTTTGACCTAAAAGAATAGAATGTTAGTATTTTATACTTATGTATCATTACATAGTCTCCAAAACCCTCTTATGTATATCATTTTTTAAATTTTCTTGGCGCACATTTGAGATAGGCAAAGGAACTGTTACTGTTCCCATTTTACAAATGAGGATTACCAGTGTTAAGTGCTGAAATGTTAAGAAATGGAGAGAGAGGGGTGCCTGGGTGGCTCAGTTGGTTAAGCGACTGCCTTCGGCTCAGGTCATGATCCCGGAGACCCGGGATTGAGTCCCACATCCCCACATCGGGCTCCCTGCTCAGTGGGAAGCCTGCTTCTCCCTCTCTCACCCCCCCTGCTTGTCTTCCCTCTTTGGCTGTGTTTCTCTCTGTCAAATAAATAAAATCTTAAAAAAGAAAAAAGAAAAGAAATGGAGAGAGAGAGAGAGAGAAACTACTGGTGATCATCCTTTGTAGTATGGCTTTATGTATGTACTTGAAAAGGAATTGTTTTCTCTTGGCCTGATCCTCTTTAGGGTAAATAGATCTTCTGTCCTCCCCATGAGTCCTATTTTTCTTAATGTATTAACCATCTGTTCTTAAAAGCTTTATATCCTGTGTTGGGTATAAAGAAAGGATCGCCTCATTCTATTCTCTGACCTTTCAAATAATTTTCTGCCTATGACTATGCCTCCATGGTTGTAGTCACAGATAGGATGAAATGGTTGGCTAAGGAGAGACTCAAGAGCTTTAGGGTTTTTTATTCACGCCTGGAGTAAGTGATAGAGCAGTGATTCTCTGAAGCGTAATCCCCAGACCAGTAGCATTAGATCACCTGGGAACTTGCTGGAAATGCAAAATCTTTAGCCACACCCAGATTTACTAAACCAGAAACTCTGGGAATGGGGCTTAGCAATGCCTTTTAATAAGCCCTGTGGATGATGTTGATGCACCTAAAATTTGAGAACTACTTTGTTAAGTAGCAAGGTGTTTCCTGTCAATAATAGTGTCCTTAAAGTGTCTTCTAGTTGGATTTGGTATCAATCTGCAGCTCCCTCTGGCTCAGTTAAGCCTTAGACCAACAAGTTCCCTGTCACCTGAGGGAGGAAAATCCAGAACCAGCTGAGTGTGTACTTAAGAACAAGGGGGCGCCTGAGTGGCTCAGTTGGTTAAGTGACTGCCTTCGGCTCAAGTCATGGTCCCAGAGACCAGGCCCACATCGGGCTCCCTGCTCGACAGGAGGCCTGCTTCTCCCTCTCTCACTCCCCCTGCTTGTGTTCCCTCTCTGGCTGTGTTTCTCTCTGTTAAATAAATAAAATCTTTTTTGGGGGGGGGGAAGAAGAACAAGAATTTAGTGACTCATTCTGCAAGTTGAAAAAGACTCATCTGTCTTATTTTGTAAAATTATGAGTAAGAGATCAAAGGGGTGGTAGTGAATCATATTTGAGTTCAGTTAATTTCTTTTTTTTTTTTAAGATTTTATTTATTTATCTGATAGAGAGATCACAAGTAGGCAGAGAGAGAGGAGGAGGAGGAAGCAGGCTCACTGCCAAGCAGAGAGCCCTATGCAGGCCTGGATCCCAGGACCCTGAGATCATGACCTGAGCCAAAGGCAGAGGCTTTAACCCACTGAGCCACCCAGGCACCCAAGTTCAGTTAATTTCTGTTTTAGTTTTTGGTAGTGATATTGGGCACACTTGCCAGTTAGAGAGCTGTTAGAGGGGCGCCTATGGCTCAGTCAGTTAAGAATCTGCCTTCAGCTCAGGTCATGATCTTAGGGTCCTGAGATCTAGCCCCATGTCTGGCTTTTTGCTCAAGGGAAAGCCTGCTTCTCCCTCTCCATCTGCCTGCTGCTCCCCTGCTTGTGCTCTCTCTCTCTCCCTCTCTCTGTCAGATAGATGAATAAAAATCTAAAAAAAAAAAAAAAAAAAGACCTGTTAGATTTCAAAGTCTATGAGTAGTCATTTCAGAATTGTTTGATTAGAGCCCCAAGATCGTCTGGGCTGATACCATTTCTGAGACCCAATCTGATAAAATACATTTATTTTTTTTTTTAAAGATTTTATTTATTTAACAGAGAGAAACACAGCCAGAGAGGGAACACAAGCAGGGGGAGTGAGAGAGGGAGAAGCAGGCTTCCCGCCGAGCAGGGAGCCCGATGCGGGGCTCGACCCCGGGTCTCCGGGATCATGACCCGAGCCGAAGGCAGTCGCTCAACCAACTGAGCAACCCAGGCGCCCCTGATAAAATACATTTAAAGCACAATTTTATTTATTTATTTGTTTGTTTGTTTATTAGTGTAATTTAAAATAAGATACGTTTAAATATAAGTTAACAGGAATGGGGTGTGGCTAGTGTACCTAGAATTAGGACCAGGGGACTTTTTCATATTCTGATTAATATCATAAGGTGTGGTGTAGTGGAAAGAACTTTGGCTTTGTCATAAACACAGGCTCCTGTTCCATTCCTGTCACTGACTTTCTGTGAGACTTCTAGAATCATTTGTTCTCAGGGCTGCCCTTCCCTAATTTGTCAGATGGGAAAAATGATGCCTACTTTGTAAGATTCTATACTGATTAATTGAAGTAACGTATGTAGGGCTATGCATACATAGTAGGAACTTAATAAATATTAGCTCTCTTCCCTTTATTCCATTCTTCCAGAGATCTTTTCTCTCAGAATAAAGATGATCCTCAAAACAAAGCAAAACAAAAAAACTACCATTTTATGTTCTTGTGCTCAACAAACGGTCTCTCTTTTTTAAAGGAAGAATTCAAATCACATTCGCACCCCTGTCTCTGTATAACACACAGTCGAATGTAGCTTTACTATTTACCGGGTCCCTTCCAGAAGTCAACAAATAAATAATGTGATTCTTTGTCCTTTCATTTGACTCTTTATTTGCTCTGTAACAAGGTCATTGTGATTCTGGGGACTCTGAGGAAATAGGAAATTCTCCTTTGTAGTCACACTTCCCACGAAACACACAGTTTTTTGAAAATCTTTGAGAGTCACCACCTAATCAGCAACAATGGAGATGGGGCTAAAAGCCATATGTCAAAACCTATGTAAAAGGTGCACAATTAAAAGTAAAGCAACGGGCTGAGAAAGTTGATTTCCTTGGTGGCAGAGCTAAAACCAGTGTCCTCAGCCCCACAAACCCAAGGACACAGGGTGTAGAATAGAGGCTGCCTCAGCATTTGGCACCATTTGGCACCATTTTTTTTCTTACTTTCTTATAAATTTCCTCATTGTTTTAGTGACTCTGTAGTTAATTTATTTCTAATGAGACTAGATTAACTAAAATCATCTGACATGGAAAACGAGGAGGTAAGGTTAAAAAGGAACCTAATTAGCAAGTTAATTATAGCAGGCAAAAAAGTGCCCAGGTTATATAAATAAGCTATTGTTATGTGCATGCAAGTTGGGCCTTGTCAAGGGACTTGTTAAGGTTTAGAGGTCAGAGGATCCGTGTAATTAGGTGTTTAGGAAAAAAAAAAATAAAAGCAAAACAGCTACCAGAATTAGGAATGGTTGATGAGCCACTAACAGAAATGCCTTATTAAATTGGGCTCTACTGCAGGAAGGGTTGTTGGAGCTGCTTCAGGATTCCAGGGAAGGGCAGCACCCCCCCCCCCCCCCCCCCCC
>PITA01005151.1:0-95116 GCA_004023965.1 Spilogale gracilis | reverse complement strand
CAGGCTTGCTGCTGCGATAGCCATTATTGTAATAGGCCCGCTGCTTTTTCCCCTCTTTGCTGCTTTCATCCCTGCTTCTGGCATAAGGTGAGCTGCCCCTCTCCTAACAGTCTCTTTCCCTCCCTTGCCTGTTGGTATTAGGCAGTTCTCTGTGAAATGGTAAAGGAGGGTTACATTAAAGGACTCTGATTTCACACAAGGTGGAAAAGATAAGGGTAGAATGCTCCAGAGTACCCCACCTGAGGTGGGTAGATGACTGTATTATGGGATGAAGAATGTAATGACGTTTAAGGAGAATTGAGAGTTGGGCACCAGAGAAGACCTACTTAAGCCATGTTCTGGTCATCCGTAAAAGATAAACATTTATTTCTTGGGAAAAGTGTATATAACTAATTCTATATAGGTGGTTAGTCTCCCTCTAATATTCTTCCATCTTAAACTTGAGGTCAGTGTCTAATGAGTAAACAAGACTTAGAACCCTATGTTTCTGAGTGGAGAAAACCCGCATAGCCTAGTCTTCTTTAGTGCTGAAAGACCTGGCGGGAGGAATTACTGTAAATGGAGAAGACTGAGAAAACAGAGCTCAGTTTAGGGAAACCGGATTGAAAAGACAAGCAGCCAGATAGCTAGCTCCACGGTTTAGTGTGATTGGGGTAAAGCGGTGTGCACCCACCCACTCCTGATCCTACAGGTCCCGAGAAGCATTGTGGCGGGCCCCCTCTAGTGGTGTGGGGGGGCGCTGGTACGTATCTGAGGCAAGGTTTATCTGTTACTTTTTCTTTTTTTCAAAGGAGGCACTGCTAAAGTTAGTGACTCATCCTGGCCTTTGGAAAGTCAATTACTACTTCTTTTCCTAGATCAGCCTCTGTGGGGAAAAATCATTGTCTTGAAGAAGGGTGGTGAAATGAGTTTTCAGCTTGACTGCTGTCCCTCTCCCCATCCTCTCACCCATCTTCCCTGCCTAGCTTTTTTTTTTTTTTTTTTTGCCCTGAAAATTTTTTTGACTTCAGATTTGGCTTATATTTCCCATATTTCCTTAATATTCAACCAAATACAGACAGTGAAGCTAGAAGAGGCTACTTCACATTCCCTGTTTGAGCATGTGATTGCCTGTCGTGTGTCAGGCATCTGTGCATGAGGATAGAAGGGTGAATAAGACGTACGGCTCCTGCCTTTATGGAGGGTACAGGTAGATTCAGTGTGATAAGTACTGTACTAAGTGAACATGGAAGTTCATGTATATCCCGTGGGAGTGCATAGAAAGAACACCGTATCTTTTTGAAATAAATTGCTTCTTTAGCAAAATAGTCAATTTTGCCAATATTTCGCTTTGCCAAGTGCTTCTGAGCCAATGAATTTTCCTATTACTGAAAACAATTCGCAGACTCTAAGGTACTAACACAGGCTTCGTTTGTTGTTATAGCTATGAAAATGCTATGAATTCCCCTAGAAGGCATGCTAAGCTAATGCAGTTTGGCATTAGTCTCTTCTTCTCAATATTCAAATGACTCAGTAGTCGCCTCTGACTACAGGAAATAGAGCGGTCAGTTGCTGCTTTCATTCTGGTGGGCTGTGTCTGTGTTCTACCCACCAAGGAACCATCTTTTTATCATGAAAGTTAGTTGTCAGATCTTAATCCTTCCTGCCTTCATGCCCCCTTGGATCGAGAATAACTGAAACAATTATTTTCAGTTATCTAATTATTTTCAGTTATCTAACATTCAATTAGAAAGAAAAAACATCATTTGTTGAATAAATTATATGAGCTTTGCTTTGTAAAGTGCTGGAACCTCCAACAGTAGGAGAAAATTATAAGAAAATCATCAGATATTGGTCCAAAATGCAAGCTCCAGAGTATTGTTGTCTGTACATAGTCCAGTCCTCTAGCCTCTCCTTCTACCTCTGTTGCAGTGTAGGGAACAGATGATCAGTCTTGTGATTTTTTTAGGTATTTTATGATACAGACATTAAAAAATAACAAATTGGGACGCCTGGGTGGCTCAGTTGGTTGGGCGACTGCCTTCAGCTCAGGTCATGATCCCGGAGATCCGAGATCGAGTCCCACATCGGGCTCCCTGCTCGGCGGGAAGCCTGCTTCTCCCTCTCTCACTCCCCCTGCTTGTGTTCCCTCTCTCGCTGTGTTTCTCGCTGTCAAATAAATAAAAAATCTTTAAAAAAAATAACAAATTAATGTTTACTCTAAGAACCTGTAGGAGTAGGAGGCGGGAGTGTATTTATTGAATCTACTGCTATATTTCACAGTTTACATGTATTGTTTCACTTAACCCCCTTTTAAAACTTGTGAGGTAAATACTTTTGTCTTTGCTGTATTTATGAGAAAGTGAGGTTCACAAAAGCACCTTGACCAGCGTCACATAGCGAATGAGTGGAGTTGTCAGGATTTGAATGCAGTTTCAGAAAAGTTCTGAGTGGAAAACCTATCTTTTTTTTCATTATACCATCCCATTTCCTGAGAATTTTAAAGGTCACTTTACCTTTCTGTACCTTGCAGTTTTCTCTTCTAGATATGTGAATATCAGAATAAATAGTCTCAAAGATTCTTTCCAGCTTGAATTTTCAGCAAAACGATAGAAAGGAATATGACTCAACTTCCTAAAAATTTTATTTTAACCAGACATCCCATTCTCCTTTTTGTTACAATTCCATTGTAAAAGTTATATAGCCAGAGTTGATTAAAGATTTAAATTTGATAGAAATATAATGGGTAAAGAATAGAAATATTATTCTCTCCATAAAGTCCAAATATGGGTTGGTACAATCAGATCAACTGCAAAGGAAGGTAAGATCCTATAATGCAAGCCTTCAACTGTTATCTCAAAATAAAGGTTGTTTTCCTTTATAACCAGAGCTCTTTTTCTTAGCAGATCCAGTTTGCTGACCAGAAGCAAGAATTCAACAAACGTCCCACCAAAATTGGGCGTCGCTCTCTGTCTCGTTCCATTTCTCAGTCATCTACTGATAGCTACAGCTCAGGTGAGTACTGAGCTGCTGTGGGCCCACCTGTGGAGGCTAATTAATTGTGACCATGGACCCTCCTGTCTGTTGAAGCACCATCAGACCTGTGCTTTGAAATAGACACTTTGATTCTCAGTCAAAATTTAGACCGAAATTCTAGATGGAATCTTTGGATTCCTTGAGGATTCAAAGTGGAACCTAATAGAGATCTCTTCTTCCAGTAAAGGTAGAACAGGGTGATCAACAAACCTGATTCTGATTTATTCAGAGGGTGGGCATATGCATCTTATTGATGACCTTCACTGAACAGCATGTATAAAGACTTGTGTTGTTTTCCATCCTTTGAAAATAAAAGAGGAGTTACCCATCCCTCCCTTCAGAACTTGCAAATTAATGGGGAAACCTTAATTGCACCAAGAAACAATGGAAACATTCAAGTGGGTCCTAGTTCCAGTGATCCCTTTGCTTTCTCTTCTAAGTTGTGGCACCGTATTGCTTGTCACTCCTTCCTTCCTTTGCAGTGGCATTAATTCAAATATACGGGCTCTGGGGCTAACATTTAAGGCCAGATGAGCTGTTACCATGTAGGACCCTTAAAGACATTGACCATTTGTGCAGCAATGTCTACTATGTATCTGATCTAACATGGAGCTATTTTATTTTGCTCTTATGTTGGAATATAATAGAAAGCTGAATGTTTGTCCTAGTTGTCTCTTCACATTATAAATAGTAATCGTCTTCAGAAATTTTTCATCGTGACCTAAAATTTTGTTTGTTCTTCACACAAATAGAAAGTAGTATTTGTTATATAAAGTTGTAGAGAAAGTTTGTTTGGGAAGCTATAACTTTTAGGTTGGATAGATTATAATTTATACTTGTTATCCCCACAACAGAATGATGTAAATCCCTATGGATTTTTCTGTAAAGATATGTGTAAAAATTGTGTGCCTGTCTTAATCTGCTGAAATAATTGGTGTTGAGAATTCATGAACCAGTTAATATAACTCTGGAAACCATAATAATTATGAAAATGTGAATTATAAAATAGTATGTAACATTTTAGACGGTGAATTTGTACATATTATATAAAGATTGATACTAGACAGTAACTATACCAAGTTTTAATGCCAGCTCAGTCTTTTCCCTACAAACTAGATCTGTATTTCTAGTTGTGGTCCTGCAAAGAAAACCAATGCCTGCCTTCCTACCGAACCCTTACATGTAGGGAGAGTACTTATAAAATGTTTTTTTTACCTAGAAAGTGTGACTGATTACCTGGATTTCTTTTTTTTTTTAATTTTATTTATTTATTTGACAGAGAGAAACATGGTGAGAGGGAACATAAGCAGGGGGAGTGAGAGAGGGAGAAGCAGGCTTCCTGCAGAGCAGGGAGCCCAATTCAGGGCTCGATCCCGGAACTCCAGGATCATGACCTGAGCTGAAGATAGACGCTTAACAACTGAGCCACCCAGGCGCCCCTGCCCTTGGTTCCTAAGTGAACACATATTTGCCTCCTGTAGTTCATTGATGAGTGGTATTGACTGATGTCACTGTGGAACACTTGGACCTTTTAGGTTGAACTACATGAAGTTGCCATTTTTATAGTCAAAAATTGTCAACCTTCTATATCCATTTAAGGATATTAAGTTCAAGAGCATGGAGTCAAACCATTCTGGAAACAGAAAATAACTTAAGATCAATCACTCAGCTTTCTATTGGATGCTAGAATTACCTTGTTGGCATCCCTGGCAAATGGCCATCTGGTTTCTTTGGGAGCATTCTGGATGATAGGGTGATTCTTGCTTTATCTAGTTATTTAGCTCTATCAGCTCTCATATAATCCCTGGAATTTAATGATTTTACGTAGAAATAAAAAATCACTATTTTCAGGGCATCCCACTGTCCTGGTTATCCTCATCTGGATAAGTGTCCTTTTAAAAATATATCTATGGCTATAATATTCCATTTATGGTCTGAAATAATTTATAGGAAGTTTTATTTCTATAAACTCAGTGCTTGCTTTTTCTTTTTTTTTTTAAGATTTTATTTGACACAGAGAAACACAGCTACCCAGGTGCCCCAACTCCGTGCTTTTAAAATGAAACCTAGGATGATGTTTGCTTCTTTTTTTTTGATTGATTGATTTTAGAGACAGAGAAAGAGAGTGGGGAAGTGAGTGAGGGGCAGAGGGAGAGAGAGAGAATCTCAGGCAGACTCCCCGCTGAGCACAGAGTCCAATCCCTAGGACCCCAAGATCATGACCTGAGCTGAAATCAAGAGCCGGATGCTTAACCAGCTGAGCCATCCAGGTGCCCCAATGTTTGCTTCTTTTGCAGCTGTTTCATGTACACTGTTATCTCGTTATGTTTTTGGTTTTGTTTTTTTTGCCCATGAACAGCGGGCAAGGCCTGGGGTGGGAGTTAGGAGAGACCTACTTTCTAGGCTTTGATCCATGTGCGATTTGTTTGTGAGATCTTGAAACTCTTTCAGCCTGTGGTGTTCATAAGAGAGAGTTACAATGAGAAGTTCACAATGTTCACAATGAGAAGTTAACATGAGGTGATACAGAAAATAGCCCACATCGATCAAATGAAAAGCCAAGAATATGGAATTGACTTACAGCCTTACAGCCTTCTAAATACAGGAAATATACAAATGCATGTCAATAAAGACTTGGAACCCATTTTCAGAATACATTATCATTTAAGTGACTACAAAAAGTAGCATCAGAGAGCCCCAAGACTGGATCTCCTCTCTGCTTACTCTCCACATATGAGTTCCTGCAGCCTCATAGTTTTAAATACTATGTATTGACATTTGAGTCTCAGCTTTTATCTCTACCTCAAATCTCTCCCAGCGCACTAGATCCATATATCCAACTGCCTGCTCAGTCCTTTCACTTAGATGTTTTATAGGCATCTCCCATGTCTTAAAAACTCAGCTCCTGACTTCAGGCTTGCCCCTCTTCAGTTTATTCTCAACACTACAGTCAGATTCATTCTCTTGAAATAACTCAGGTGATAGCAGGTCTCCCCTCCACACCCTCCAGTGCTTCCCAGTCTCACTTGGAGTAAAGGCTGAAGTTCTTACAATGGCCTTGTATCATCATCCCATTATGTTTCTAATCACATTGCTACCTTCCCAAACTTCACTCCTCTTCTGGCTAGACATTGCATTCCAGCTGTACTAGGCTCCTTACTGCTGTTTCGTTATTTCAGTTGTACTATTTCAGCTGTACTAGGCTCCTTACTGCTGTTTCTCCTGCTTTAAGCTCTTTGAATTTGCTATTTCCTTTGCCTGGGGTGCTCTGAGATACCCTAGCTGGGTATCATACCTTCTTCTGTTGTTAACTAAAGATTACATCTGTTTTGTACTGTTCTAGTTGCAACATTTAGAAATTCTGACACATAAGAGGTGCTTGATAAATAAATACTGGTGAAACGTGTCCAGAGCCCTATACTTTATATTCTTGTTGATATACTATGCATGTGATATACTATGTATGTGAACAACTAGCAGAAGGTTTATGACTTTTCAAAAAAAGGTGCCTCCCTATCCAGAATGTTTGTTTTGCTGAAGCTGCCTGGAGGTTTGTAGTCTATGTCCTAGTCTCCCTGCCTAAAAATCCTAGTGCTAAGTTTTGCTGTGCTTTCATTTAGAAGCCTCTACCAACCTTTCTCAAGCAGGGTTCCTCATCAGAATCACAGAACACTGAAAAGAATTGGAGACGTTTTCTTAGTTCTCCGAAGGATGGTTCATAACTAGCACCCTTCCAGATGGATAGGAGAGAAGTTAATTGATATATTCTATGGACGCTTCAAGGCATTAAAGCTTAATTCTAGTAGAACCCAAGTTGAAAAGGGCTAGATTAATTCCTGAAATTCCTGCATTGTTCCTGAAATTGTTTATAAGAAACAACCTTCTGAAGACTCTTTCCCTAAGCATAGAACCTCATAAAAACAAATGAACTGAAGAGACTTCTTCAAAGTCAAATCATTCTCAATGATATATTTCTGAAAAAGGTGCCTTTGCAATGAGTTAATTGGTTAAAGATAAGAAAGGAAAGCTGAAGTCCCTTAGTTCATAACTGGCCCTTATAAAGCTTATAAAGTTATTTTCAGATTTTTCCAAATAAGTCTTTGTATGTTTGTATTTTGGTTGCTAACATAGCTTTTCACACATTTCTTTTTTTTTCTTTAAGATTTTATTTATTTGACAGAGAGAAACACAGCCAGAGGGGAAACACAAGCAGGGGGAGTGAGAGAGGGAGAAGCAGGCTTCCCGCCGAGCAGGGAGCCGGATGTGGGGCTCGATCCCGGGTCTCCAGGATCATGACCTGAGCCGAAGGCAGTTGCTTAACCAACTGAGCCACCCAGGCGCCCCGGCTTTTTACGTATTTCTAGAGCGTTATTCATCAATGAAATCTGCTGCACATTGACACACAGGCCCCTATTGTTATTTCCATTGCCAAATGAATAGATTAGGCCTAAGAGGAATTGTCTGACTTAAAATATAGTAGGACTAATTCATCCAGGAATCTAACTGCTTCTTCTCCTAGCAATAACCCACAATATCATAGCTGCTAGGAGGTAAGGCTCAACCAGGCTTGAGCCATAGAACATATGTTTGCCTGTCTATGGGACAGATTATGGATTAGTGATTCAGGAGTTATATTTTGATTCTGGGTTATCATGAAACAAGCAAACACCCCATGTGAAGCCATATTGTACTTTATGTTACTTTTCTGCCTAGGAATTGAACCCTTTTTGTACTCTCATTTATTCATGAGATTTTTCTGGTAGTAGTTAGGGGAAAAAGAGAGCTTGGGAGAGCATCCATTACACCCTATTTTACAGCTGGATAAACTGAAAATTGGTCACAACCAATTAGAGGTTAAGCGGGAGCTCAGGCTGTACTTCACTTGGCTATTGCCTTGATTATCAGTTCATTTTTAATTGAATTATGGCTCTGGGCTTCAGAGTGTGACAGTTGTAAACATTTTAGAAACTGTGCAAGCATGTGTATATATATGTGTTGGGTTTTTCTAAATTTTCTTAGAAAAAACCTTTGATGCTATCTCAAATAGTTTCATAAATGTGCTACTTTAAGTATAGTGACATAAGTATGGATTCAAAAACCAAATGTCATGCTAGTTCAGGAATGATCTTTCCACTGTGTTTGCAGAAATACCACTTTCTTGGTTTGGGTCTGTTAGCCAATTTATATTCACATATTAGTACCATCGAGACAACTGATACTTTGGTTTCTCACCTGGTAACAGATCTGCACAAAGGACTCCTTGAAAACAAATCCAGTGTGGCTCAAAGAAAAACACTGAACTAATTATAACCAGTTGACTACTATGAAAAAAATAAAATACTGTATTGGGGAATTTTTTTAGAGTATGGAAGTGGTATAATAATTTCTTCTTCAGAGAGGGAATAAAAAGCAACTCAAGCCAAAAATTAGAGTGCTTCTCCAAAAAGGAAATTTGGGGGTTATTTTTGTTGTTGTTGTTTGTGTGTTGTTGTTGTTTTGTTTACCCTGACTCATCCTTAGAAGCTAGAGAGGCTTAGGCAAGAATGCTATTCTGGGTAGAGGTAGGACTTCAGTCTCAACCTTTTGCAACACTGTCAGCCAGAAACCTGCTGCTTGGTTAGATTAGTAGATGACAGAGGTAGGAAAAAAAGAACCTGCTAAATAATACTGTATGTGTGTCATTCCTTTCCCATTCAAAATCCTGAAGCTGAGTAAAAACCTTTAAAAATGTTATATCTGGTATTGAATTTAAAATATTTAAAATATTTGCAAAAGCCAGCAATAATAATCAGGTGTCATTTATTGAGTGCTTAATTACTTTATACCAAGCATTGCACTAAACTCTATACTTACATTATCTTATTTAATCTTCTCAACAACTGGACTCCGAAAGTTACGTCTTCTTATAATATAGTCAGCTTTGTAGTACAGATTACAAGTATAGGAAAAGAAAACTCTAATTTTGTAATTCGTTATTTCTTGTCTGACTTACCTAGTAGAGTGAAAATTCCATGAAGATAAAGGCAATCCGTATTTGTTCTGTATACCCAGTACTTAGACTCTGCCTGGTGCACAGTAGACACAAAATAAAAATTTGTCGAGTGAACAACTGAATGTGTGAATGACTGGATTCATGAATGAATTAATAATTCTGTTAATCAGGGCACCTGGGTGGCTCAGTTGGTTAGGCGATTGCCTTCGGCTCAGGTCATGATCCCGGAGACCCAGGATTGTCCCACATCCGGCTCCCTGCTCGGCAGGAAGCCTGCTTCTCCCTCTCTCACTCTCCCTGCTTGTGTTCCCTCTCTGGCTGTGTTTCTCTCTGTCAAATAAATAAAATCTTTAAAAAAAAATAATTCTGTTAATCAGGTTCTGGAACACCTTTTATATACCCAGAAACAGAGACTGAGACTTCAAAGTCTGTCTGAGTCCAGAACACATATCCACTGTTTAAATGGCCATTGGAGAGCATAGACATCATCATGCCTCTAGAAAAGGATTTGAAATTTCAGGATATTCTGAACATGAGCACTTTCTTGAAAAGCAATTATGCTATAAATTAGGGTCAAGATTAGGGATGACCATTATCTTTCTTCCCTCAGGTGGTAGAAGCATGGTCCCCCTAAGCTTCCAACACATAAGCTCTTTCTGAGTATTGATTAGTGAAACAGATGACTGCCCAGGAAGCTGTTTCTGAGCTCTGTTGCCAAAGGTACTTTGAACTCTTGTTCACTCTAGGAGGGAGAACCACAGACTTTTTATACAGATTAATTCCTTTCAAGAACAAAAGTCCTTTGGGGATTTACTAATTCCCTCACCTCCCTTGGTGCCCTTGTTCATTCCTGTTGCCTCGTGTTAGGACTTTGCTCTAGGGCAGTTTTCCAGCTCCAAGAGAGACAGGCTGGCCCCTGCTGCCCAAACGTTTTGTAGTGCCATGCCCGATTAACTGGGCAAGGTCAGACTTGCCTTTTACAGCCCTCCCAGAGACAGATCCTTTGCTAAGAAATCCCAGAAATGCCTTAATTCTCTCGATGTAAGTAGATCAGAGCACCATAGACCTTAGGATCTCTGAGTGTTTGTAGCTTTTCCCCCTTAAAAGTGATGGAAGTCCTTCTTATCCCATTGAGAGATATGCAATGCCTTATAGACAGAGCTTTATATCCCCCAACCTCCTCTGCCCTTCAAAAAAGAAAAGATAAGAAAAGAAAAAACCCACAACAAACCTTGAGGGGGGCTACTTAGGAAGAAGCTATCCTCCGAAACTTAAGCATAAATCATGGAAGGAAATTAAATCATCCAGCAAACGATTAACAACTACAGAATTGTATGAAGACTGAAAAAGCCTCAACTAAACATGTGAGTAGCAGCAGCTCCCTGTTAGCCACAATCACAAGTCTGAGACCTGCCACCTTCTAGCGTATATTGCTAAATGGATTAATCATCAGAACATTTTACCAAAGAAGGATTTATCCACTTCTTTGGGAACATAAAATGCCTATTGCCGGACCCACTGACCAGCAAGAGAGCACACTGAATACTTCATTGTCAATATCTAATTGGGTTTGCAGGCATAGTTGAGTCTCATCAGAGCCATTCTTAAAAAGAAAACTCTGTTATATCAGACAAACACTTTTTGTGTGGTTCTTAATTACTTTCCCATGGGTTCTCTAGGTCTCATCTGTTCAGTTATTATAACACAGATTACAATAGGCGTCTAAGCAGCAGACAAAGAAGGGTAGCTTGGATCTGAGAAACCCATAGGTTAATGACCATGATCTTGCACTAAGAACTTTAACTTGTTGCTAACGTGGTGTAACCTCTCTCTTTTTTGCATATTCAAGGAATTATCCTGTTCTGAAGATCGGTAGCCCTAGATTCCAAGTTAATGCTGGAGAGATGTCTTTGGCAACCTCTCTGGGCTTCCTCTTTCTGACCTGTGGCTAGCACTTCCCACAGGAGATGATTGAGGCAGCCCCACAATACCATGCCTCCCCTCTAGATGTACATCTGTGCGGTGGCGGATGGCCAGAGAAGCCCCAGTTCATTCCATGGTCTGGTATTTTAGAGGAAGCCTTTTTTTTTCCTGAGGGTTTTTTATTCTGTCATTTCAGCGGCTTCCTATACAGATAGCTCTGATGATGAGACCTCTCCCAGGGATAAGCAGCAAAAGAACTCTAAGGGAAGCAGTGACTTCTGTGTCAAGAACATCAAACAGGCAGAGTTTGGACGAAGAGAAATTGAAATTGCCGAACAAGGTAAGGAAAGCTGGCACTTTTTCCTTCTCAAGTTGCCTATGTCTTCTTGTCCATGTTAATTCCTTTTTATGTCCTTGGGTCTAGCTGCTTGTGAAATTTAAGTGTCGCTTTACAGAATACTTACTACAAAAGAAATCTGAATTTAGGACACACTGTAGGGAGGGACTGAACTCTGTTGGGTCTAGAAGGAACTTCTATACCAGGAAAAGGAAAAGAGAGTGGATAAGGAGGACTGGGATATAAGACATCCAAACTCTGGAGCATTTGCCTCTGAAAGTCTCTTAGAATGAAAAATCAGGTTCAATGTCTTGATCCCTTGAGAAGCCCAATCTAACAAAGATCCTCATCAGGAGAAGAATCTTCTCTTAAGAGAGTAAGTTCTTCTGTTTATTCTTTCTCTCTCATTCCCTCCTCTCTAATAGTGCTGTGTATGTATTATGCCTTTTCAGAAATGCCTGCACTGATGGCTTTGAGGAAGAGAGCTCAAGGAGAAAAACCTTTGGCTGGAGCCAAAATTGTGGGTTGCACACACATCACTGCTCAGACTGCTGTGAGTCCTTTCGCCTTCTCTGCATAATAATAGTTAATAATAGCCACCAGCTGTTGAGTGCTTGCAACATGCCAAGCAGTGGGTTAAAAGCTTAATAAGTTTTAGTTCATTAATCCTCATAACGGCCAGGTAAAGCAGGTACTCCTGTTTCTATTTTACAAATGAGGGAGCTGAGGCTCAGAGTGTTTAAGTAATTTGTCCGAGGTTATACAGCTAGTAAATCATAGAATTTGGATTTGAATTTCAATATATGAGTCCCGGGTTTATGTTTTCTCTGTGCCGCACGCACGGCTTTCCCCTTCCCTTCCTTTCCAGTGTCATTTCTTTCTTTTTTTTTTAAGTTTTTTTTTTTAAAAGATTTTATTCATCTATTTGAGAGAGAGTATGAGAGGGGGAGAAGGTCAGAGGGAGAAGCAGACTCCCCAACAGAGCTAGAAGCCTGATGTGGGACTTGATCCCAGGACTCCAGGATCGTGACCTGAGCTGGAGGCAGTGGCCCAACGAACTGAGCCACCCAGATGCCCCAGTGTCATTTCTACAAGGCAGCTGTCTTTGGTTGCTTTCAGTTGCAAGTGAGGGAAAACCAGATTCAACCTGGTTCATACATAAAGGATTTTATTATATTACATAGGTAGGAGTCCAGAGGTAAGGTGGACTTCAAATGTGGGATCTCAGGGCTCCAGTTTCATCTGTCTGTGATTTTCTTGGAGCTGCCTTGTCACTTGCTTACTTCATCCTCAGGTTTTATAGCAAGATGATCACAGCTGTTTGAGCCACCCCAAATTAACATGAAGAATAAGGGCCATTTCTTCCTCTTCCCCAAGAGCAAGAAAACCTTTCCCAGAAGTCCTCCAGGATATTCCATCATGTGTCATTGAACTCGGTCACATGCCCATGGCCCACCAGTCCTGCTGAGAGGACTGGGGTTACCGTGATTGATATAGACTGCCGATTCTCACCCCTATCAGACTCAGTGTCCCCTTTTTATAAAGAATATTTTTGCAATGCCCCGTATTACCTTAGAGTGAAATTCAAATATAACATACCTCGGTACATATTTTTTTAATTAATATAAAATCTTAACTGAAATATGAAGGAGGAATAAAAGAAAAGTATAATGAAAAGATGTTTGTTTTGATATGTAAATGATTGGGCACAAGCGTAATGAAATACTCAGGTATTTGTACTTCCTCATAACATTATCTGAATGAGAATGCCACAAATGTAGATAGAAATGTGTTACGGGTTCTGGAGCATCAGAGTAACATCGCCAAATTATATGATTTTCTGAATCATAATAAACTGTGAACAACTTTTTAGATTTCTAAACAACAACACAAAGCGTGTGTTTTGTCTTAATTTGCACACTTGTTGCATTCCTGGAACAGTTATTATTATTTTGTATTAAAAGTAAAAAATATTTTTTGTTAACATGTAAAGTGGAAAAGATTCTAAACTTAGATCACTATAAATAGGTTTCTCACACATGTGAACTTTCACTGGAACATTTGAAAACTGTACTAAATGTGGTGTGGTTTTTGTTGTAAGACTGTCCTGTACTTTCAAAATGTCAAATCCTTTGGTCCTGACCACTAAATGCCAGGAACATTCCCCTCCCAATTATTGTGACAATCAGAAATGCCCCCACAGTTTTCCGGAGCTCTGCTGTCGAGAATCACTGACTCAGAGCCCTCATCAAAGATATAAGAGATATTGAACTGCCAACCATAATGAGACCAATACAGGAAATTGATATGTTAAGAATTGGTCTGAAATCTTTTGTATGATTTATAAGACTCAGGTCAACTGTATGGTTAGATCAACTCTCAAAAGATTGTCTCCTGAAGCATGACACTTATTTATGTGGCCACATTCCTGATTAAGGACAGCAGAGAGTCCTTAAGACCCAGACGGCTACATGAACATCTTTACCATGAGACTTCTCAATGACGTGTTCTCTGAGGGAAAAAAGTAACTTGACTGCCCAAAATTAATATAATAAATTGAAAGCTTTTTCTTTTTGGAATCACAGACTAATGAATCGAGGCAGAAACACTCTTGGAATCTTTTTTGGGCTTCCCCAGTCAGGGACATGAGACTTAAGTGTGGTGGCTTAAAATAGTAAGTGCTCTGTACTGTCTCATGTTGCTAAATTATATCTAGTTTCTTTATTACCCCCTGGCTCACCAAACGTTACCACCTTTCAAGATTCCCTTTTATTTTCTCTTAATGGAATAATCAAAATTAGTTTATCAGTTTTAATATTATTTCATTGTTCCTGCTCCACATTTTTTGTTTTTCCTTTAAAAAAATAATTACAGGGGCGCCTGGGTGGCTCAGTTGGTTAAGCGACTCCCTTCGGCTCGGGTCATG
Organism: Spilogale gracilis; assembly: GCA_004023965.1. Taxonomy (NCBI): domain Eukaryota; kingdom Metazoa; phylum Chordata; class Mammalia; order Carnivora; family Mephitidae; genus Spilogale; species Spilogale gracilis. The sequence goes on along the minus strand of PITA01005151.1, from coordinate 80,923 downwards.
GTCCCGGAGACCCGGGATCGAGCCCCACATCGGGCTCCCTGCTCGGCGGGAAGCCTGCTTCTCCCTCTCTCACTCCCCCTGCTTGTGTTCCCTCTCTGGCTGTGTTTCTCTCTGTCAAATAAATAAAATTTTTAAAAAGAAAAAAATAATAATAATTACAAAGGAATTTTACTTTATTTTTAATCTCAACTTTCTTCTTCTGATTACGAAAGTAGTTCATATTCATTTTATAATACTCAATCATTACCACAGTCATTAACATAAAAGGCAATCTCCTATAATCCCATGTTCCAGAAGTAACGATCATAGTTAATGGTTTCTCATCCATGTTTCTAATTGACTTGATTCTATTTCTATTTTTTAGGCGTGTTTCTGTGGTTCCTTCTAATAACCATATTTCTGTGCTATTCTCTCTAAACAACGATGATTGAAACAAACCAGCTTTAAGCTCTCTCCTCCTTCTCCTCCTACCTGCATTCACTCCTTCTTGAGCCCTAACAGCCAGCAGTCTTGACTTAGAATTCTTTGAAAAATTCTTACATTCTTGGCCCCAGTCATTTTTCTTTTCTAGTTAACTTATGTTGCTCTGTGGTTAAGTCTTAGTATTCTCCTTTTGTTTGACAAATTTGAGAATCCTAGCCATAGGAATTCAGAAATCTTTAAGGTGAAAAGTTAAATGAGAGGGGGGGAAAAATGGGATCAAGTATTGAAAGGTAGTATGGATTAGAAATTAAGACATATGAATAGTTCTACTATTAATTTCTTTTTTTTTTAAAGATTTTATTTATTTATTTGACAGAGAGAAACACAGCTAGAGAGGGAACACAAACAGAGGGACTGAGAGAGAGAGAAGCAGGCTTCCCGCCGAGCAGGAATCCTGATGTGGGACTTGATCCCGGGCCTCCAGGATCATGACCTGAGCCGAAAGCAGCTGCTTAACCAACTGAGCCACCCAGGCGCCCCGCTCTACTATTAATTTCTATGTGGCCTTGGGCAAATTATTTTAGGGGGTTATCCTAAATTGGTGGAGTTGTTTGCAAGTTGTTTTTTTTTTTTAATTAGAACATAGTTAGAATTTTTATTTAGCATAGAAATATTAGAAAATACTAGTTTGACAACATGAAAAGTAACAGTACTCAGAGTTAACTCCTGTCAGGAAATTCTAAAACAAGTTTATTAACCAAAGCTTTATTCTTGTTAAAATAGTTTGTAATTAGAGCAGTAGGTGGGTAGGTGGCTAGGTGGCGCAGTCAGTTAAACTGCTGACTTTGGCTCAGGATCATGATTTCAGGGTCCTGGGATCAAGCTCTGTGTTGGGCTCCCTGCTCAGTGGGGAGTCGGCTTGTCCCTCTGCCCCTCCCCCTGCTTATGTTCTCTCTCTTGCTCGCTCTCTCTCAAATAAATAAATAAATAATTTTTTTTTAAAAGGCAGTAGGTGGTACACTACCTTCTTTAAAAGAAGCCTACCTCTATCTTATATACTGAAGTAAAAGTAAGTCAGGTTCTGGAGTTCACCTGGGGGGCTCAGTTGGTAAGCATCTGCCTTTGGCTCAGGCCATGATCCCAGGATCCTGGAATTGAACCCTGTGTTGGGCTTCTTGCTCAGCAGGGAGGCTGCTTCTCCCTCTCCTTCTGCTGTTCCCCCTGCTTATGCTTTCTCGCTCTTTCCTGCTCTCTGGCAAATAAATAAAAAAACTTTTAAAAAAGGTAAGGATCAAATCAGTGGAATAAATTTTTTTAAATCATTTTTTTTAAATAGTTTTAAAAAATATTTTCTTGAGGGGCACCTGGGTGACTCAGTTGGTTAAGCATCTGTCTGCCTTCGGCTCAGATCATGATCCCAAGTTGGGCTTCCTGCTCAGCAGGGAGCCTCCTTCTCTCACCCCTTCCCCTCCCCACTACTGTCTCTCTCTCAAGTAAATAAAATTTTTAAAAACAAAAAAAGTTAAAATTAAAAAATAATAAAATATTTTTAAAATTTGAAATAAACACGGATTTATAGATAAGTTGCAAGTAAAGTATGGATCACTTTTTTCTTAGGCGTTTGAGAGTCAGTTGCCAGCCTGATGCTCCTTCACTCACAAATACTTCAGTGCATATTTTCTACAAAGAAGGACCTTCTCTCATTCAACCAGTACAGCTATTCAAAATCAGGAAATTAACTTTAACTTTTATTACCGTCTAATCCTCAGAACTCATGTATCTTATTGTCATCCCCTTTGTCTCCTTTAATCTGGAACAGTTCATCAGTCTTTCTTTGACTCTCATGACCTTGACACTTTTGAAAATTACAGATGGATTATTCTGTAGAATGTGCTCAATTCTGCTTTTCCTGATGCTTCCTCATTATTAAATTCAGACCATGAGTTTTTGGTAGGAAATGATACTGCATTTCTTTCATTGGATCTTATCAGGTGACACATTGATTTAGACTTGATTTATCATTTGTCCAAATGATGTTCATTTTAATCCTTTGCTTGTGGTAGTGTCTGCTAAATTTTTCACTGTAGAAGTTATTTTCCTCCTTTGTAATGAAAAAGTATTTTGTGAGTAGTAATGTGAAACTATGTATATATCCCATTCTTCATCAAACCTTTATTCATTTACTTACTTTTATTTGTATGAATCATTGTTTCTTATTTTATTTAATGGTTATAATCCATTACTCTCACTATTTATCATGATGCTCAAATTGTTCCAAACTTGCCCTGGTAGAACCCCTTTCAGCTTGCTTCTGTGACTTCTTCATATTTTGGCATATCCTCTCATTTAAGCACTTACTTGCTTCTTGTAAATGATTATCTAAGCTTATCTTGTACATTCTTTGCCCTAACCCTGGACTCAGCCGTTTCTCCAAGGAGCCTCATTCCTTTTTTTTTTTTTTTAAAGATTTTACTTATTTACTTGTCAGAGAGAGAGAGAAAGAGACAGAGCCCAAGCAGGGCAGCAGCAGACAGAGGGAGAAGAAGGCTCCTTGCTGAGCAAGAAGCCCAATGGGGGACTCGATCCCAGTATCCTGGGATCATGACCTAAGCTGAAGGCAGACGCTTAAGGGACTGAGCCACCAGGGTGTCCTGAGCCTGGTTCTTTTTAGTGGATCTGGACACTACTGTGTTCTTTGCTATTGGAATATCGTTGTTCCTGGGTCCTCTTTAATTTCATATTTTGGAAAATAATTGCCTGATAACTCTTCATGTATTTCTTCTTTTTTTAAAATATTTTATTGATTTATTTGACAGAGAGAAAGATCACAAGTAGGCAAAGAGGCAGGCAGAGAGAAAGGAGGAAGCAGGCTCCCTGCCAAGCAGAGAGCCCGATGCGGGCTTTGATCCCAGGACCCTGAGATCAGGACCTGAGCTGAAGACAGAGGCTTTAACTCACTGAGCCACTCAGGCGCCCTCTTCATGTATTTCTTATGCCTTCTTCTCTCCTCCTTCTTTGAGGACTCTAATTACATGTATGTTAGATTTGATAATGTCTCATAGATCTTGGATACTCTGTTCTGATTTTTATTCTCACTCTTTTCTCCTTCTGTATTTCAGTGTGGTAATTTTTATTGATCTATCTTCAAGTTCACTGATTCTATCCTCAGACATGCCCACTCTGGTGATGAGTCTAATGAAAGAATTGGTAATCTCTAATACCTTTGAAAATTTGTCATGACATTTCTGTTTGACTTATTTTTATTATTTCCATCTCTCTGCTGAAATACTCTGTCTATTCATGGATGTTGTCCATCTTTTCACTAGACCCCTTAATATAAACCTATTAATTGTAGCTAATTTAAAAGTTTCTGTCTAATCAAGCATCTAATTCGTGTTAGAGTCTTGTTCTCTTGAATACTTTACTTCTTGACCATGGTGTGAGGAGGGGGTGGTTTATTCCACATTTTTGTGTGTCTTAAAATTTTATTATGAATGGTTATTTGTTGGTTTCCATTACTGTCATGAATTGGGCTGGATTTGAGTTTTTTGTTCTGCACCATAGGCTTCCAATTCCGCCAGTAGTGGGCAGCTATTACATTGTGATTTGAGGTTACCAGAAGGCTCTCTTCAGTGTTCTGGCTTCACTCTCAGCTTTCAGTGCCTTCTACACATGCTTGCCACAAGGGTGGGGGGAGGGGAGTGTCATCTCTCTCTTCAAATACATGCCTCACCTGCTGCACTAGGCTGCTGCTCTTTGTTTCCTAGAACTAGGCTCATGGTGAGGGCAAGTGGGGTTCTTGGTTCTCCTGGTCCAGCCTCAGTCTTAGGTGAGATTAGGGCTTCTTCATTGTTCCTGCCTCTTTTCTCTGGACCAGCCAAATTTGCCTTGTGTCTATGAGAGGTCTTGTGCAGGAGGTATTTTCCTGCCTCTCCTGGAATGGTAGCATCTTTATCAGTCATACCTTGTTTTATTGCACTTCACAGATAATTGCTTTTTTTTTTTTTTTTAACAAATGGAAGGTTTGTGGTAACCCTGCATCAAGCAAGTCATTCAGCACCATTTTTCTAACAGCATTTGCTCACTCCATGTCTCTGTGTCACACTTTGATAATTCTCACAAATATTTCAAACCTTTTCATGATCATTTGTTGTGGTCATCTGTAGATCAGTGATTATGACCTACTGAAAGCTCCGGTGATAGTTAGCATTTTTTAAAAAATATTTTATTTATTTGACAGAGGAAAAGACACAGCAAGAGAGGGAACACAAGCAGGGGGGAAATAGGAGGGGAGAAGCAGGCTTCCCACCAAGCAGGGAGCCTGATGTGGGGCTCGGTCCCATGAAATCATGACCTGAGCTGAAGGCAGATGCTTAAACAACTGAGACATGTGGGCACCCTGATAGTTAGCATTTTTTAGCAACAAAGTATTTTTTAAATTAAGATACTTAAACATTGTTTTTTTTAGACACAGTGCTATCGCATACTTAATAGACTACAGTATAGTGTAAAGGTATATTTATATGTAACTTTTATATGTGTCTTTTCTATGTACTGGGAAACCAAACATTCACTTGACTTGCTTTATCGTGATACTTACTTCATTGTAGTGGCCTGGAACCAAACCTGCAGTACCTCTCAAGTATGCTTGTACTTTCTATCAGTACAGGGCCCTGGGCCCAAGCAGGTTTCCTGCTTCTCTCCAAGGAGCACGGAGTTTTTGCTTCTACTCTTCCCTAGAAGCATAGGATCTTTGCTTGGTATAAGTTTTGGCATCTTTGGCATAATTTTTGCTCATCTTCCTACAGCTAAAGACTTTTGCTTCCCGTGAGAGAAGAGTATGGCAAAGTGCTCAGGTTTCATGCCTGTCTTGGAGCACAGCTGATCAGGTCCTTGCCCCCAGTCTTTGTTGTGAGCACGGGGTGGAAGCCCCTGGAAAAGAGCTTGCATATGAGTGTGAAATCTCCTTGGGCCTAGGGCTGTCAGAAATTCCAAACTGACATACTTTCCCACACTCAGCCTTTACTTGTTCATTGAAATTCTAGCTCACTTTTTCTTACCTTCATTTGTGGCATCCACATCTTCCTCCCATGCTGTTGGAGGTGAAACTGTGTTCCCTTGCTCCTTAAAGGGATTTGTCACTTTGGTTGCTTTACAACCTCAGCTCGTTGATGGGCTCAGGAAAAGTTATGCCTTTGTAGATTATCTGGCCTTTGTTGTTAGGATAGGAGCTTCTCTTGAAGCTTTCTACATCTTCAAAAGGAGCAGAATGGTAAATTGTTGGTTTTTCAAAAATATTTTGGCTCTAAAATTCTTGGCTTATTTAAGTCTTATAAGGAAGCCCAAATATATAAAATACATAGAAAAACAGCTCAGCTGGAGCCTTTCCCTAGGCCTTCTCCTACCATTGCCCTCTACTCAAAATACTGAAGAATTTCTATAGACCACCATTTGAAAGGCACTGGCCTGTTATTCCTGATATACTTTCTTTTTTCTTTTTTAAAAGATTTTATTTATTTATTTGTCAGGGAGAGAGAAATAGAGAGAGCACAAGCAGGGGGAGCAGCCCACAGAGGGAGAAGCAGGCTCCCCATGGAGCAGGGAGCCCTGATGCAGTATCAATCCCAGGATCCTGAGATCATGAACCTAAGCCAAAGGCAGATGCTTAACCAACTGAGCCACCCAGGCGTCCCCCGATATACTTTCTTATTGACAGAAACTTAATTTCCATGACCAGTGGTTTGGCTGGCTTTGTTTATCTCCTGCTTTCTGTTTAATACAGGTGCTTATGGAAACTCTGGGTGCGCTGGGGGCACAGTGCCGATGGGCAGCCTGCAACATCTATTCCACTCTCAATGAAGTGGCTGCTGCTCTAGCAGAAAGTGGTAAGATCTTTTGTTTGTCTTCTGTGTCTTTGGCTCAAGTAAGTCTCCAAAAAGTTCCATGGATTCAATATAAATCTTTAAGAGAGTGACATTAAAGGAGCTGTCTTGGGGGAAATGGATCCCTATTCTTGTGAGTTTGCTCTTGTTCTGTGCTTCTCTTGTTAAATATGATGTAGGGGACTATGTTTTACAGTTGGCAATTAGCTCCTTATGTCTAATATTCCTTTATTAGTTGATGCTTTGCCTTGACTGCTAATATTAGAGCACCAGTGAACACTGCTTGTTGTCTAAGGTAATATGGATTAGAAAAGAAAGTGCTTCAGGTGTAGTTTTATGGTCCTGCTGGTTTTTCAGCAGTTTGCCCTGTTTTAATGTTTGGTGCTTCAGCAGTAAAAAGGACTTGACCTGGCAGATTAATACTTGATCGCAATGGCTACTGACACAGGAAGAACAAAAGAAAGAGAAATTCGGACTTTGCAGTTTCTTGCCTTCCCTCTGTGGCGGCACAGCACAGATCAGGTGCCAAAGGCTGCTGCTTCAGAGCTCTTCCGAAATGCTGTGGTACACACGTGTCTCTCCTTTTGCTAGCACTTTAGTATTTTGTTTGTTTTTCATTTATATTCATTATAAAATTTTTATTAATGTGTAAAATATGTATATAAAAGGGCACAAGTATTAAATATATAGCCCAATGAATTGTACATATACATTCTTTTTTTTTTTTCCCCAACAGATGTTTAATGGCCTACTCTAAGAGCTGTAAGAGCAAATAAGACCATGTCTTTGGCCTAAGAATCTTATATTGTGATTGAGGAGAAAAGACACAATATGTAAATAATGATAATACAAGGGCATATATGATATTCAGCCACTATAGATCATGAATCTATGTTTAGTGCACAAGGAAGTGGCTTATAAAAGTTTAGATTCCATTAGAAATCACTTGCAGTTAATTAGGCTCCCTTAGGAACACAAAACTTAACTAGGCAATGACAGTATTTTAACTGAGGGAAAAGAGCGTAAAGGTTCTCCTCATGAAGAACGTGGAATAATCCAAGGATAGACTCAAGAAAGATCAGAGTGTAGTTGAGAAATGGTGAGACCTCCAGTTTGACTGGATCCAGAAGTACTCATTTCTGATTTCTTTTTTTCCCTTTAATCCTATTTGTAGCGTCCATCATACTCTTGTCCCTTTTGTTTGTCCTTTTTGTTGTATCAAGAGCAAAATGACCACCGAAGATGAAGAAGTGCATGAAGGGGCTGAAGACAATGTTAACCTGTGAAGAAAGTCAGTCCAAGGAGTAGAGCAGAATGAGAGAATTGGAATTGGGGAAAACCAGTATCTTGTCAAAATTTAGGGGCAGCCCTTCTTTCAGGCTTTAACAATCTCTCTTTGTTTCCTTTTCTCAGGATTCCCTGTCTTTGCCTGGAAAGGAGAATCGGAAGATGACTTTTGGTGGTGCATTGATAGATGTGTGAATGTGGAGGGCTGGCAGCCAAACATGGTGGGTTAGATTTCTGCTAGCACAATTCCGGAGGGATTTGGCGGGGATAGAGTGGGGGGCTATGGCCTGGGAGAGGGTATCTCGACAGGAAGGAAGGCAAATGCTCCTTCTCGATCTGATGTATCTGGGCTTCCAGCAGAACTGGATGCTTACGTTTAGGGTACCCTAAGAATATTGAACTTAGCCTCAAAGTGCTGAAATTGTTGGTGTTGATCTTAAGAAATATTTGTACTCATCAGCATCATTAAAATACTGCTCAGGGGTCCCGTGTGGCTGGTTCAAAAGCAAGGTTAATGAGTTACTGTCTCCTACCCACCTCCCGCCTCTAACAAGGATAATGAAGATGCGCACACTAACACACAGACACGGACAGCTCCTGTGGTACTTAGCTTTTCTCCAGAATCACAGGCTAAATTTATAGTAAACATGAGGAGATTCTAGGCTCAAATTTCTTCTCTTTATTCTCCACTTTAAGAAAAATGCCTAGGCAAAAAGTTTTGGGTTTTTTATTCTGCTTCATTTAATTTTGGTTCATTTGTGAAAAGAGCAAGTTCTTGAAGGCTGATAGTAAGCACCTTAGATTCGCAGAGAAGCGAAAAGCTGCACAAACTATGAAGCACTCCTGTTTAACAAACATTTTGCCTATTGGGGCACCTGGGTGGCTCAGTTGGTTGAGTGACTGCCTTTGGCTCAGGTCATGATCCTGGAGACCCGGGATCGAGCCCCACATCGGGCTCCCTACTCGGCAGGAAGCCTACTTCTCCCTCTCTTGCTCCGCCTGCTTGTGTTCCCTCTCTGGCTGTGTTTCTCTCTGTCAAATAAATAAAATCTTAAAAAAAAAAAACCAAAAAAAAAAACATTTTGTCCATGAAGGAGAAGAGAAATTAGGGAATCAATTGAAAAAAAAGAATCCTTGAAGCTCTAGTCCAAGTATTGCTTACTGCTAAAAATTTTAGAGTAGGCCTCCCTTGGTACACAGAGAGAGAAGCAGCTTCTTTCTGGCTTCTGTGATGCAGGTTACATTGCACCCCGTGCTGGTTTGAGGAAGCTGGGTTAATGGTTAATATCCTGAAAGGGAGGGAGGAGTCAGCTGTGAGATGAGTCAGCTCTTTCCCACAGAGTTTAACAGTGCTTGGAAGAAGTATGACTGACAGACCTAAAGGAGATGTGCCAGGGGGTTTCTATGGGGAATAAAACATTAATTTTAGAGTCGAGAGCATGGGATTGCAACCAGAGAGCCCTTACAGACTATGGGGTCAACGCAAACTACTGGAAAAGCTGCAGAAGAAAATAAGACAAGGATAAAAACCATTGTCACCCCAGAAAACAGAGCCCATTCCTCTTGGGATCCTGTCAAGATCTAGTACTTTCACTGGTTTTCCAGCCTCAGGAAGATTCCCTGGTGGCAAGAATGTCTGTAATACAATAACATGGTGGTGAGAATTATGGGTTACATTCATTAAATAAATATTAGGGATAGCAACTACCCGCCTGTATTAGATACCTCTGTTAAAAGAGAAAAGCAGATGAAAATAGCGGGACCTAAGGGGTAACCTGGAGGACAGTGGGAGAAGAAAAGTAAATGGGAACTAGAGTAATCTAGGGAGGGAAACGAAACAACAGAGACTTTGGACACAGAAACAAACTGAGGGACTTGGAGGGAGGGGGGTGGAGGGATGGGAGAGCCTGGTGGTGGGTACTGGGGACACCTAAAGCGTGGAGCACTGGGTATGGGGAATGGGGAATGAATCTTGGAACACTGGAAAAAAAAATTTTTAGTAACAATAAAAAAAAAATTTTAAAAAAATAAAGAGATAAGACGAAAAAAAATTTTTTTTAATTTAAAAAAAAAAAGAAAGGGAGAAAGAAATGCTGAGAAGCCTTTTCATTTCTCAGGGCATTTGTTCTGAGGGTTTTTACTGGGAGAACAGGGAGCATTAACTTATAGAATGGAGCAAATGTATTTTAATGAGAGTCTTGCCTTGGATCCCTGCTCTCAAATAAATTTTAGTTGAGTCAGAGAAAAGAAATCAAGAGCAAGAGTAGAAGCAAAAAAGAGATGAGGTGGTAGACACGAGGTGGGGGTTTTGTGTACCAAGGGGTCCAGGATGGAATTTTGGGCACTGGTAGCAGAGTTGATATTTGATGAGACTACAAAATGGGTGCATGCTGGTAGAGGGCAGCTCAGTTCTGTGGGGACTTCCCAGGGATAATCATTGGGAAAGTCCTGCCAAGCATTTCTGACAGCTACGGAAAGGGCGTGCCACAGCCGAGTGCCTATGAGCATTCAGAGCTGGTCTTTCTTTTTTATTTATTTATTTATTTTATTTTTTTATTTTTTCGAGCTGGTCTTTCTTTAGCTTATTTATAATTCCAAACTTTCCTCCGCTGATGAAAGCTTCAGTGGGCACAGCATTGTGTTTATCTTTAATCTGAACCTGAAATAGTGATGAGCTGTTCAGAGGCATGCTTGCACACCTACATGCCGCACAGTTCCCTAGTTATTTTTAATTTGGTTTATAGAGAGTGTGAGGTTTCGCTAGGCAAAACCCTTCAGTGCTGCCTGATATTTTGGGTGGGAGAGTGCCTGTGCTTTGGGAGAAGTGAAGGATTAACAGATACGGTTTTATAACCCATTGTTCTGGGAGGGAGACTAATTATCTGGCTTTATTTAAACTACGCCTTGAATATATTTGAAGTCCTGAATATAACTGGTAGAAATATGCTAATATCAAAGTCAGGCTTTCGGGAATATCTATAACGCATTCAAGAATTAGTCGTCTAGATAGCCACTTAAGCTGTTAGTTCAGAAGAAAATCTTCATTTGTTGCTGTGTGTTTTGATACAGTAGATGGGTTACGTGGGAAGGTCATTTGGCTGTGAAAATTACAGTTTGACTTTTCACCCCTCATTGTCTTTTACTTCAGTGTAATGACTGGTCATTTTATTGGCTTTAAGTCACTTCACATTACCATACAGGAAATTTGGACTATCTGTAAATTGGCAGTTAGAAATTAGGATAAAAGACCCAGAACAACCTGGAAGCCCTGAGCCTTTGGTAAAATAAATGGTATTATTAATGCTTATTATTGCAGATATTGGATGATGGAGGGGATCTTACTCACTGGATTTATAAGAAGTATCCTAATATGTTCAAGAAAATCAAGGGCATAGTAGAGGAGAGTGTTACTGGAGTCCATAGGTAAGATTTGATGTGGGCGTCCCTGGTTTTATGCAGCCTAGATATGTATTCTGATAATCACATACCTATAGAATAAATTATGTTAAAAACTGGAACCTGCTGTGAGGTATTGAGATCTGAGTCTGCACACTTGGTTTTTTTTCTTCTTTAACATTGCAAATAACAAATCTAAAATGGGAGTTGGGGACAGGTAAGGGAACAAGTGTGCTCCTTGTGTTTTCTAGTCATTGTAGTGAAGTGATTGCTTGTCCTTTTTAGATGAATTCATTCATTCCATAGATATTTGTTTAACTTCTACAGTGAGCCAGGAACTTTTGGGACCTGTGTCAGGGATCTAATAGTGGGCAAAACAGACAAAAAGTTGGGTCCTCATAGAGCTTACATTTTTACTTAGAGAACAAGAATTTAGGGTTCTGTTTTTCAAATAAGCAGTAATTCCCTCAGTAAAATTGAAATAATTTCTGTTTGCTATTATTCGCTCATCAGGAACTGAAAGTATGAAATGGAAGTTTTAGGGAAGTAAATTCTGAATAAGCCACCATCACTGCTTCGATATATTGTGATCTTTTTGAATATACCATACCTTCAGATTCTTAGAAAGGGGTGAATTTTGAATAAAACACCTGGTTCTAAATTTTAGTTGATTCAACTTAAAATGAAACTCCTGTATGTAGATATACATATTTATGGGATGTATATGTATTGAGATTATAAAATTGAGACTATTTGAAAGTTAAAATTGTTGCATTAGAGTAGTGGGACTCAAATAGTACTTAAAGTCACTCTTTATATAATTTAAAAGGGGAATAAAGTCAATAAGCAATTTAAAAATTTACATTTTAATTCTTCAAATTTCGAAGTGGGTCATAGTTTTTCCCCATATGACTTATAACTAAGATCTTCATTTCTAAGCTGCATATGAACTTTACATAGGTAGTCTTTATTTCTCTAGATATACCTAATGAGATGAAACTAGCATGTTTCATGCTCTCATGCCTACACAAGGTATTTCTATAATTTGTTATGAAACTGACAGTAGGTTGTAGTATCTCACTGCTTTGTGTTCTTCTTGATTTCCCTTATCCTCAGGCTGTACCAGCTCTCCAAGGCTGGGAAGCTGTGTGTTCCAGCCATGAATGTCAATGACTCTGTCACCAAACAGAAATTTGACAACCTCTACTGTTGCCGTGAATCAATTCTAGATGGGTAATGCTTTATTATCTTTGGAATGAACTTGAGTTGCTGAATTGAGGTTCTGAGTTTTTTGGTCTTGGTTATTTCTGGAGATCGTTCATGTAGCCCCTCTGGATCTATCACTACTTCGTACCAATATTTTATGACCCAGATCTACCGTTGCTTTCCCTATGACAAGCACATCTATTTTACTTAAAAAATCAAACTAGCTTCTCTATTGATAGCAAGTTTTTACTTTGTGACCCTATCAGGCCTGCAAGTCAGTAACTAAAATCATAAACAGCTAAGAATCTTTGATGATTTGGGAAGAGGTTCCTGGTCTTCCTATTCTAGGTCATGTTACTAGTTTTTAAATTCCAACCAGCATATAATTCTCTGGCCATCTGGAAAGTTGCGGTGAGCAAAGAGTCAATCCCAGAGGTGTTTCTAATCTTTTAAATCTATAAGGACTACAAGTCTGATAAAATCTACTTAGGTATATACCAAATACCATGTTCTTCTAATGCCCAGTTTCTGTTTCTACACTGTGTCCAGATAATCTTTCATCCTGTTCAGAAGACTCAGTAATTCCCTGTGTGAAACCATTAAATCAGTTTAGAATGTTGCCACACTAAATGGCTTCCAGCATGTTTAGGTTAATGGAAAAGCTAAGAAAGGGCCTGTGGGCCCACATTACTAGCCAGTCTGGACCCTAGGCACATTGCAAAACCACAGGCATTAGAGCCAGAAGGCCTGACTTGGTTTGACTGTTCACTCTGTCATTTAGGTCTTGGAATAGTTATTTAGCCTCTCTGCGCCTATTCCCTCATCTGTAAAATGGTGACAGTAAGACCTACATCATAGAGTTATTGTGAGGATTAAATAAGATAAGGTAAGAACCTGGTGTTCAACATTATTTCCCTTTCCGTTCTTTCTAGAACCTTGTACACTAAGTTCTGGATTGGATTAGATCTTAGAGGAAGTTTTTGCTTTAAAATCTTATTGGGGGGGCAGATATTCGATGCAAATTCAATTTATTGCTAATTATTATTTTTTTACAGTCAATAGTATTGTCAGATAGATTGGACATGTAAATGAATTCTCAGTCCATCAGTCTGTTGATAGACTGTGCCTTGTTTTGGCTACATAAAAGTGTTATAGCTTACGTAAAAAGCTTTGATGAATAGCTTTGCACCTGATATCCCTTGAGGAAGAGAGGCAGAAAAGCTCCAGAGTAAAACAGTAGAAATTCATACATAAAATCTGTTGATTTTCTTTGCTGTGATAACCATTCCAGGACCATTCTCCTAAACCATGACTTTTGAGTATGATAGTGGCCCAGCTAGACTTACTCTCTTCACTCAATAAGAAATGCGTCTGCACTTAATTGATATATTTTTAAATTAATTAATTAATTAATTTCTGTTAACATACACTGTTACATTAGTTTCAGGGGTACAATATAGTGATTCACCAATTCCTACATCACTTGGTGTTCATCACAAGTGCACTCCTTAATTCTTACCACCTGTTTCACCCATCTTCCCACTCACCTTCCCTCTGATAACTTATCAATTTGTTCTTTATAGTTATGAGTCTGTTTCTTTAAAAAAAAAGAAAAAGAAAGTCTGTTTCTAGACATCTCTCTCTCTCTTTTTTTTTCTGGTGCTCATTTGTTCTGTTTCTTAAATTCTACATGTGAGTGAGACCATATGGTATTTGTTTTTTCCCGACTGGCTTATTTCACTTAGCGTCGTGCTCTTCAGCCCCATCCATGTTGTTGAAAATGGCAAGATTTCATTCTTTTTAATGGCTGAATAATATTTGATATGTATTGAGTTTCACTGGGACTCATAGAGTTGTACTAGTTCCCACCAAGGAGTTGTCAAATCATTAAAAAGACAGGATTCCTACTAGACTGTTTTCAACAGGAGATGTAAATAGATAAGTGAATGGAAAGAGTCAGAAATATTTGTAGGAACTGTCTATCTCAGAATAAGCTAGTTTTAGTTGAAAACTTTCTTCCACCTAGTGCCCTCACTAGAGAAGGGACACTGGCTGAACCCAAAGAGAAACCAGAACCTACTGCTACAAGTTCTTCGAAGAGACTCTAAAAACAATAAGGACATTTATTCTAGCTTCATAGAGAATCAGAGACAAAAAAGTAGAGCAGGTCTGAGAAAGAATCAGCCCCAGAAAGCTCCCTTTCTCACGCAGTCAGTATTGTGCATTTCCAAGCTCTTCTCCCTCTAGCTACCCTTTACCCTCTGTGTGGAATTAATGAGAGACCTGTTGGCCCTTCTGACGCTAAATGTAGCACTCATTTATCTTCTACATTTCTATCTCATTCAATAAGCTAGACTGATGTTTCCATTAGGCTAGAGCTTTGTCTCCTAAATTAAAAATGTTATTTTTATTTTCTTCTATCTCTTATTTCCAAAAAATATATAATAAATGTTTATTGCTCTTTGTTTAAAAGTTACTCTGCAGTCTACAGCTTCTTCCCTTCTGCACCACTCCCAAGATAGAGGAAAAAAGAAAAAAAAAAAACACCCCTCACCTATAGCTGGAATTGATCGGATAGCATGGAGTGAGAAAATACACATTTTATTCAACCTTTTTTTCCAGTCATTAGATAGCATAGAAACCAGGCTTTCTTTCAGAATGGAACAAACAAACATAAAATCAAAAGGACCCAATCTAATCTTATAGGAGAAATGAGAGAATATTTTCCTGATTTAATGGTTTTTCTTCCCCTAGACTTAAAAGGACAACCGACATGATGTTTGGTGGAAAGCAGGTGGTGGTCTGTGGCTATGGAGAGGTAAAGCATAACTTCTCTCTTACTAGGTATATAAAATGTGATTTTGGTGAAATATACCAGATTCTTTTATTTAATGGATGTGAGAATACATTCAGTCACCACTCTAGATGGGAAAAAAGTAAACTTAGAGGCCCTCTGGTTAAAGTACAATCTTTATTTTTTCCCCTTTATTTTTGCCATTTTTTCTTAAGTTGATTTTCTGACTTGTTCCAGCGCACTGTTTGTGATGTTCTCTTAGCTTGTGTTTTGATTATAAATCGTGAGTGTGGGTGTTCTTATGTACATGCATGTGCTAAACAGGAGCTAGGAGTTTGTTTATGAACTGCATTCATTTATTTGTTTTTTCTTGCTTTTCCCCAAGCATGAATCGATTCAGTGAAATTGCTTTTGGGGGCGGAAAATGGGGTATAGTTTACCAGAATCTTTGAGATGTTTTCTCACTGACTTTCCTTATTATGTGTACTTTCTCCCCTCTTCAGGTGGGGAAGGGGTGCTGCGCTGCTCTAAAAGCCATGGGCTCTATTGTGTATGTAACTGAGATTGACCCCATCTGTGCTCTCCAAGCCTGGTAAGCATGCAAAAGGAGACTTGCTTTTTCCTCTAAGCCAGCATCATCTACTGGGATGTTGTAACTGTCACCAAAGAATGGCCTGGTTAATGCCACATTTTATCTTAGAGGGGCCCAGATCCTGAGAGATGCTGTTAACTGTAAGCTCTCCTCTTCCAAAGATCGAGTAGCTCTGCTCCAAGAAAGCAGAGACTATCAGAGAAGCTAAAATTTTGAATTCCTGTGGAAATAATAAGAGGGGATGACTTGAGCCAAAGAATAAGTAGCTCCTTACCTTCTCCACATATAATCCTCCCCCACCTTTTTTTTTAAAGTAAGCTCTGTGCCCAACATGAGGCTTGACCCCAAGATCAAGAGTTGCATGCTCTACCAGCTGAGCCATCCAGGCACCCCAACCCTTCTCCCTTTGGAAACAATGATCAAAAAAGAAATAAGTTGGCATCAGATCCTTTCTGATGTGATGCAGTGAAAAGAACGCTTCTGTGATATTCTTCTCCTAAATGTATAACCTGAATCTCATCGGGAGGAAACATCAGGCAAATCCAAATAAAATCTTCTGTCTCTGAGTGAATGGTATAGGGGAGTTTATACTATTTTTGTAATTCTTAAGTTTGAAATTATTTCAAAATTGAAAGTTAAAAAATAGTTCCTGCCTCATCCATAGAATGTGGCTAATGATATCTGCCTCAAAGAGTTGCAAAAGTTCAGTAAAATAATTATTATATAAGTATTACATGATTATACATTATATAATAAATGTAGAATTCTTTTTTTTTTAAGATTTTATTTATTTATTTGACAGAGAGAAACACAGCTAGAGAGGGAACACAAGCAGGGGGAGTGAGAGAGGGAGAAGCAGGCTTCCCGCCGAGCAGGGAGCCCGATGTGGGGCTCGATGTGGGGCTCGATCCCCAGACTCCGGGATCATGACTTGAGCCGAAGGCAGTCGCTTAACCAACTGAGCCACCCAGGAGCCCCATAAATAATAGAATTCTATGAAGTATAGAACTGCTGTCACATAATAATTGCTCACTAAATGGAAGATATTATTAAAATTGCCTCTTGCCATCCTCAGCAAGATGGAAATACCACTGTTCCTGAAAACAATTGCAGAGCTGCAGTGCCTGTAGCCTCCAAAACCCACCCAATCTTTACCATTACCCCTCCAGAGGGAGGCATCCAGGATAGATTAAGGCATGGTATAAAGATTTTGCTATACCCATTTTCCCCTACTCTCTACTCCTCACACGTCCCAGCCATAAACTGCAAATTTCTCCAGTAGAGTTGTTGGCTTTCTCTGAGTCAGGGTTCATTACCACGTTTTAATACTGATTGAGACACTGATTTAAATTATCTTATAGACATGAACTGATCACTTACTATATAATAGGTACTGTGTTCTGTGCTTAGGATGAATAAGATGAATA
Organism: Spilogale gracilis; assembly: GCA_004023965.1. Taxonomy (NCBI): domain Eukaryota; kingdom Metazoa; phylum Chordata; class Mammalia; order Carnivora; family Mephitidae; genus Spilogale; species Spilogale gracilis. The sequence goes on along the minus strand of PITA01005151.1, from coordinate 63,916 downwards.
TACGAAAGCATGCAGATAACCACTGTACGTGGAATAAGTGCTATGATGGGGGTAAACAGTACATGCTTCTGTAGGAGCCAAAGGAAAAATACCTAACTAAAGATTAAAGAGGCAGGATAGGAAGAGATGTCAACAGAGCTGAGTCTTGAAACTTGTGTAAGTCATTTCTTAGTTTGGAAGTAAGTTCCTGGTATAAGGAACATGTCGCAAGAAGCATAGATCACCAAGGAGGAAGGGAGCATGGCACATTTAAGATACTTTGATGTAGCTGTCAGAGAGGATAAATTTGTGGAAGTGGTAATATCTAAGGTAGGAATCATATGTGAATATAATCATATATCTGCAGAAATATTTAGGTCTTATCCTGAGAACAGGCAATCTCACTGAAGTATTTTAAGCAAGGAAGTGACTTGATCGAAATTGCATGTAGGGAAATTCTCTGCAAAATAAATTAGAGAGACATAAACTTAGAGATTATGAGATCAGGCCAGGGGCTACTGTAGAAATCCAGGCAAAAGGTAGTAAGACCTGAACATACACAAGACCAGCATATATGGAGAGGAGGGGACCAGTTCAGGAGATTTCAAAGAATTAAGGGAAAGCAACCAGATTTGGTGACAACTTCAATTAGGGAGTAGGCTAGGACTTTCTAGTTTATCTGGCTCATACAGTTAGGTGAACAGTAATGCTATTGGCCAAGATAGAAAATATAAAAGAGGAAATAGATTTTAGAAGCACAGAAAAGCAGGGTGCCTGCGTGGCTCAGTCATCAAGCAAATGCCTTCAGCTCAGGTCGTCATCCCGGAGTCCTGGGATTGAGTCCCGCATCAGGCTCCCTGCTAGGCGGGGAGCCTGCTTCTCCCTCTCTCACTCCTCCTGCTTGTTTTCCTTCTCTAGCTGTGTTTCTCTCTGTCAAATAAATAGAAAAATAAAATTTTTAAAAAACCAAGAAGTACAGAAAAGATAATGTTGTTTTTTTCAAATCCAATAAATTTGAGAGTCTTATGGGACATCCAGGAGAAGCTATCCAATAAATAATTTGATCCAAGGCTCTGGAGCTGTAGAGAGCTCTAACCTAAAGATATATTTGTGCAGATCAGCCACCAAGAAGAGTGTTTTGCAGACAAGGGAAGGGTATGGATAAATACTGAAAGAATAAAGAAAAGAGAGCAGAACTCTACAGAGCACCAGCACTTAGAGACTGAGTAAGATTGAAAAGGAACAATCAGAAACGTAGGAGGAAAACCAGAAGAGAATAGTGTCATGGACTCTAAGGAGTACAGTTATTTTTTTTAAGGTTTTATTTATTTATTTGACAGAGAGAGAGAGAGAGAGATCACAAGTAGGCAGAGAAGCAGGAAGAGAGAGAGGAGGAAGCAGGCTCCCTGCTGAGCAGAGAGCCTGATGCGGGCCTCGATCCCAGGACCCTGAGATCATGACCTGAGCCGAAGACAGAGGCTTTAACCCACTGAGCCACCCAGGCGCCCAAGGGTACAGTTTTAAGAGAGTAAATAATGTCTAATGTTGGAAATTAAGTGATATAAGAGTCTTAAGATTTTTGTTTTGTTTTGTTTTGTATCCAGAAGATCATTGATGATCTTGGGGAGAGTAGTTTCAATGGGCAAGATTCAGTGGCTAAATTGCACTTTCTAGAAACTCAGTTTGGGAATCTCATGGTAACCCCTAGTTCTCTTTTTTCAGGAAGAATTAAGGTGCAGTGATGCAAAGAAACCTTTATTTCTGTCCTACATGAACTAAGGAGATGGTTTGAATTTTACACTGCTAAAAATAATCTAGCTATATCAAGAAGTGACAGTGTAGGTACTGAAGGAACTTGGTAATAGCTTTTGAGGTTCTGTGGCAAAAGGCTCCCAATTGCCTATTTTCAGTTTAATTGATCATGCTTTATTTTTACAGTATGGATGGATTTCGACTGGTGAAATTAAATGAGGTCATCCGGCAAGTGGATATTGTTATTACCTGTACAGGTATTATCTTGACACGTAGAATGGAGGGGCATTTGGGAATGCTTTTATGGACAAGTGAAAAATGACCAGAAATGTTCTGAATAAAACCAAACTCGAAAAGCCAGATACAGAGGTCTACAAAACCAGTCAATCTTTCATGTTCTTCCCACCTCTTTAAAAAACTCTGATCAAAAGTATATACCATCTAGGTCATCCCTAGAGGAAAGTTTCCCTTTAACTGTTCTGTATCTCCATCCATCTCAACGACCAAGGAGATGGCTTGAGATAAGTTTTATTTGGGAAACCAGATCTTATATTTGTATATATAAGATTTTTATTTTACTTCCAAAAGTAAAGTATATTTCTCTCTAGTCTCTGTAAGTTAAGAAGGCCTAGAGCAAAATTCATAGTTAGAGAAAGTGGGAAAGCTAGTTGTCTTAATTCCCAAAGAGGTAGATTGGAGTTTTAGAGAGGATTATGCAGAAATGGCTAGTTTCCTTGGGCTGAGATACTTTGTCTTTATGGTGGGACCATAAACTGCTAGAACACTGGTTTTCATTTGTAATTATATTTTAGAGGAGAAAAATCAGAATATTTAAGAATAAAAATATATTTGTAGCCTCAGGGTGAGATGGGGGCAGAGAAGAGGGACCATAAGAAACTGTTGTTGCTTCACATCAATCCCCTTATGTTTTCTTTTTATAACTTTATTGAGATGTGATTCACAAACCATACATTTCACTCATTTTAAGTGTACCTTTCAGTATTTTCTAGCAAATTCAGAGGGTTCAGACAACCATCACCACAATCTAATTTTTTTATTGAGATATAAGTCACATACTATAAAATGTATCCTTTTAAGTATATAGTTCAGTGGTTTTTAGTGAAGTTGTAGAATGTCTGATTCCAGAAACTACACCACCCCAAAAAAGAAATCCCATGCCATTAGCAGTCAGTGTTCGTTATTTCACTCTACCTTTCTCCAGCCCTACGCAACCATTAGTTTCTCTGCTTCTATAGATTTGTCTATTTCATATCAATGAATCATATAGTATTTGGTCTTTTGTGACTAGCTTTTTATACTTAGCATATTATTTTTGAGGTTCATCCATATGGTAGTATGTGTTGATATTTCATTCCTTTTTGTTGCTGAAATTCATTTCAGTTCAAGGATATACCACATTTTGTTTATCAGTTCATTGATTGGTGGACACTGGGTTGTTTTCACTTTTTGGCTTTTTTGAGTAATATTGCTATGAACATTGTGTACCATGTTTTTCTACAAACAGGTTTTCCATCCTCATGAATATTTACCTATCCATATATACTTAGGAATTGCTGGATTATATGATGATAACTCTACCTTTAATATTTTGAGGAATTGCCAAGCTTTTCTGAATAGACGGCACCATTTTACAATCCCACCAGGAATGCATGGGAGTTACACTTTCTCCACATTCTCACCAACACTTGTTATTATAGCCGTCTTAGTTGTGAAATGGTGTTTCATTGTGGTTTTTTATTTTTATTTTTTATTTTATTATTTTTATTTATTTATTTATTTGACACAGAGAGAGAGATCACAAGTAGGCAGAGAGGCAGGCAGAGAGAGTGGAGGAAACAGGCTCCCTGCTGAGCAGAGAGCCCAACAAGGGACTCCATCCCAGGACCCTGAGATCATGACCTGAGCCAAAGGCAGAGGCTTTAACCCACTGAGCCACCCAGGCGCCCGTGGTTTTGTTTTTTAAAGATTTTAATCCAAGTAATCTCTACACCCAATATGGGGCTCAAACTCACAACCCCAAGAGCTAGAGTCACACACTCCACTGACTGAGCCACAGCACCCTTCACTGTGGTTTTGACTTGCATTTCTCTAATGACTAATAATGTTGAACATCTCTTCATGTGCATATTGACACATCTGCTTTTGTACTTCTTTTGAGAAATGTCCAGATCTTTTGCTCATTTTTAAATTGGGTTATTTGCCTTTTTATTATTGAGTTGTAAGAGTTCTTTATAAATTTTGGATAAAAGTCCCTTATCAGTGATATGATTTACAAATCTTTTGTCCCATTTGTGGGTTGCTTTTTCACTTTCTTGATGATATCATTTGCAGCACAAGTTTATTTTTTCTTTGGTGGCTTGTACTTTAGATGTTATATCTAAGAAACCATTGCCTAACCCAAGATCACAAAGATTTATTCTTTTTGTTTTACTAAGAGTTTTATAGTTTTAGCTCTTACATTTAGGTCAAGTTAAATTTCACATATGATGTGAAGTAGGGATCCAACTTCATTTCTTTTCATGTGGATCTCTCTTCCTTTTTTAAGGTAACAAGAATGTGGTAACCAGAGAGCACTTGGACCGTATGAAGAATAGCTGCATCGTTTGTAACATGGGACATTCCAACACGGAGATTGACGTGGTAAGATTAAGAAACTCAGGGGTGCCTGGGTGGCTCAGTTGGTTGAGCGACTGCCTTTGGCTCAGGTCATGATCCCGGAGACCCGGGATCGAGCCCCACATTGGGCTCCCTGCTCGGCGGGAAGCCTGCTTCTCCCTCTCTCACTCCCCCTGCTTGTGTTTCCTCTCTGGCTGTGTTTCTCTCTGTCAAATAAATAAAATCTTTAAAAAAAAAAAAAAAGAAAAGAAAAGAAACTCATTACTAGGGGCTTTTGTTCTCTCCTTCCCAAGAAATATAAAAACTGGAAGAGGAAAGAGAACACTCACCAGCCATCCTAAACATGACTGTCCCAGCAGAGCTGCCCACAGTCTGTTCACTTACTAGCCCTATGACCTGCGCTTGTGGGTACCATAAAGCTTCTTCATTTCAACCATTTCAAATGATTATTTTCTTCCACTTAAGCTTGATACCTACTTACACTGTAAGCCATTTCATCTGTTGCTTTGGTTCTCTGATTTGATTATATTCACCCTAAAATTATCCAATCCAACATAACACGTGGTCCTACTACATCACACAAGTAATAGTTAATAGAAGTATTATTTATTTATTTTCAGCTTACCAAAGTATCTCTCAGTGTGACTTTCATTATGGTTTTAAATTTTTATGGCATTTTTCTGGCACAGCTGTATGTCTCTCTGGGTAAATGGCTCAAGCAAAGCATGCTTTCATCTGCCCTGAGGGCTGCTCTGATTGAGCTTCCGCACTGCCCGGTAAGAATCAGTTGATATCTTCAGAGTCTGTTGGATAATATCTATTTTAAATGGTTTCTCTTTTTAACTCTGCTCTATTCTTCTATTATTAAAAATAGCTGGAAAAACAACCTAGCAAAGCCTATTTCTACCCTTGGGGTTTCTGAGTGGCATGACTCCGTAACTCTTGTCTTATCGGGTTATTTTGCTTATAATGAATAATTTCTTCAATATTGAAATTTAAATGCTGAATGGCTCTTTTTTTTGTTTTGGTTAAGTGTCATTTATGTGCCATACTGACCTTCTACCAAATAGTAAAAGATATTAATATTTCTAAAACTATCTAGCACATGAGTCCCCTTTTCTGAATTAATCTGCTTAGAGTCCCAAATGGGAAAAGCTTAAGTTGTCATGCTCTGATATCTAAAGAGAAATGTTCTGAGTAAGAGAAGGGGGAAGGAATTTTCTCTCCTGAAACCGCCAGCTCAAAAATAAAAACAATTCCAAATGTAATCATATAATTTTTATATTTTTGCTTTATCTCATTTTATCCTCTTCACTATCCCATAAGGCATTATTCTTATCCCTGACTTTCAATCAGAACTTAAGTCCTTTGTTCAGTCATATACATTGATTCAGAAATAAAATTGGAGCACAAAATTCAGGTTTTTTGATTTCTAGTCCAGTTTTTGTTTTGTTTTGTTTTCCTCTACATTGTACTTTTACCACCTCATGATTTCTAGATCTCCTCAAAGTAATCCAGACATAAGTAATCTCTCAGGATAAAAGCCAGGACATTCTGCCTTCAATCATAAGTATTTATGGTGTGACTGCTGTATGCCACGTGCTGTTCTAGATGTGTGGAGTCAGTGAACAAAACAGGCAAAAATTCCTGCCTTCATGGAGCTTACATTTTAGAGGAGCTTGAGTAGCATGTGGATTTTTTGGTGAGGAACATTTTGTGAACAGCCAGAGCAAATGCCCTGAGGGAGGAGTGTGCCTAGTCTGTTTGAGGGTCAACAAAGGCCAGTGTGGTTGGAGCAGAATGAGCATGGGGCAGGGAGGAATGGAAGGCGAAGTCAAAGAAGGAATGGGCCAGATCTTATGGGGTCTTATAGGCCATTGTAACATCTCCTGATTATATTCTGAGAGAAATAGGATGCCATTGTCAGATTTGTAATAATCTGACTTCTATTTTAAAAGGATGACTTTTATTTTAAAAGGAAAAGGATTGGTCCATTTCCATAGGTCCATTTCAGTTAGGAAGGACATTAGGTTTGAGGTTGGTGTTGAGGAGAATAACAACCATGACTTCCAGTGCTTTGACGAAACCTCAGATACGAGGCCTTCTGGCCAAGTATCTGCAATTTCATGTTGTTGGAGCGTTTGCTATATCCCTGGGGGTTGCAGCTTTCTATAAGTTTGCTTTGGCTGAACCAAGAAAGAAGGCATATGCAGATTGGATTTTGAGGAGATGAAGAAGGCTGGTATCTTTCAGAGTACAAAGTGATATTGGAGTGTAAAGAATTTCTTTGGGTTGAGTTCAGTTGAAGTTCATCACTGACCTGTGTTTCTGAACTATGAAGCACGAATACAGGGTTATGGAATAGTTTCTTGATAAATAAACAACTGACAAATAAAATTAAAAAAAAAAAGGGAAAAGGATCACCCTGGCTGCTACATTGGTACTAGACAGACCTAGTTTTGCAGGTATTGCTAAGTAACTCCCAGTATCTGGCACTGACAGTAGCCAAGGGCCATGTCTCCAGTCTCGTTGTGCTCTTCTTAGCAGAAGGCATTTGACCGAACTAAATGGTCCAGAAAGGGAGAGGCTCAGAAGGGCTTCGGAAAAGTTAAGTTACTCAACCTTTGATGACAGTGTCACAGGACATAGCAAATGGAATTTAAGGAAATAATAAACTCAACTAATAACTGAAACCATTCACTAATTTGTATTGAATAATTGCTCTGTTCTGTGCTGAGGATTTATTGGCTGAAGAAATAGTGAAGAACATCCCTGCTCTTGTGGCACTTATATTCTAGTGCAGGACACAGCCGATAAACAGTTCCATCAGTTAGTGCCTAGTATTGAAAAGCAGCAAGGTGGGGACATTGAGGATGATATTTTAGTTAAGGTGATCAAGGAAGGTCTCTTTGAGGAGATAGCATTTGAACAAAAACCTGAATGAATTGAAGGAATAAGCCATGCAAGCATTCTGTTCAGAGAGAATGGCATGTAAAAGATGCTGAGGTAGAAAAGTGCTTGATTTTTGAGGAACAGAAAAGAGGCCATTGTGGAAGGAATGGGCACAGGGATGATAGAGGTGGCTGAAGGAGGGTAGTGGGTGTTGTAGTTCTTTGTAGGCCACAACAAGGGCTTCAGATTTTATTCTGGTTACAAGGGAAGCTGTTGGAAGCCATTCCATGGGTGCCTGCCTGGCTCAGTCAATAGAGCATGCAACTCTTGATTGATCTTGGTCGTGAGTTTGAGCCCCACGTTGGGTGTAGAGATTACTTAAAAAAAGAAAAAAGGAAGCCATTCCAATGGGAAAGTTTTGACTAGTTGACTGACAAAAATCTGATTTGTTTTAACAGATTACTCTGGCTGTGGTATAAAGAAAATACTTCCGGACTTGAGTAGTGATAGGGACAATAATAGGAGGCTCTCTCCATATTTCCAGTAATAGAAAGTGGTGGCTCAGCTGACATGGATAAGCAGTGGAGGTGAGGTATTGTGAAGGTAGGACAATTGGGATTTGCTAAATGGCTTGGATGTAGAGAGTGAAAAAAGAAGAAAGTCTCTATAAGTTATCTCAGTGAAACAATAAAGGAGAATGATTAAGTAAAATTTTCCAGATATTTTTAGCAATCAAATATGTAAGGGTTTCAGTTTAGGGGTGTGTGTGTGTGTGTCTGTGTGTGTGTGTGTGTGTGTGTGTCTGTGTGCGCGTGTGTGTGTATGTTAATTTATAGTTTTACCTAACCTTGAGATGTTAACTGCTGCATTCCTAGGAAGGAATAGCTCATCAAAACAGTTGGTCATTGGGAGCGCCTGGGTGGCTCAGTTGGTTGAGTGACTGCCTTCGGCTCAGGTCATGATCCTGGAGATCCGGGATCGAGCCCCACATCGGGCTCCCTGCTCGGCGGGAAGCCTGCTTCTCCCTCTCTCACTCCCCCTGCTTGTGTTCCCTCTCTAGCTGTGTTTCTCTCTATCAAATAAATAAATAAAATCTTAAAAAAAAAAACAATTGGTCATTTAGAAAAGTACTTTTTTCTGAGAGATATTAATGCTGTAATACTTAGCAAACCTGTGATGAGGATTGTGCTCTTAGCTGCCTTTTGGCCATGTCTTTCTTTCGTATGTTTCCTTTTCTCTTGAAAACAGACTTGTTTACCCATATGCATCACATAGATGGCTGATATGATTGTAAGCTTCATAATTCAAGTGGCTAAACCATTATGTACACATACTTTAAACGTTTTTACCAGAAAGAATTAGAACCTGAGACTTACTGTTGACTCTGCACTTTGCAGGACTAGAACCACAGTTGTTCTCCCAGAAAAAAATTGATACGCACTGTCCAAAATCATAAAATACCAGTTTGTACAAGCTAATAATTGACAGTGAGATGTACCCCTTGTTTGGGAACCTTTTTCCTGATAGATTGCTTAGTGATTATAAATCAACAGAAAAGACTATTGGGATGTTTTTTAGAGAATTTTTTTAAGATTTATTTATTTGAGAGAGAGAATACATGTGCAGGGGGAGGGGCAGAGGGAGAGGGAGAAAGAATCTCAAGCAGACTCCATGCGGATCTGGATTCAGGGCTCAATCTCATGACCCTGAGATCATAACCTGAGCCAAAATCAAGCATTGGGCACTTAACTGACTGAGCCAGGCAGGTACCCCCTTTAAGGGAAATTCTTATAAAACTGTGCTAGTCATAGGAAATCCTTCTCCCAAGGAATGTAACTGTCCCAATAAACTGACTAGGTTATGAAGGCTTCCTGGACGGTGCTAGAGATAATGTAACTTAGCTTCTCTTCAAACCCTGGTTTAACTGACCTCAAGTTCTTTGCTAGCACCACAGCCATTCCAGTGCTCCAGCACACTGCCTCAACAAAACCTCGATCATTTTATGATGTTAGTAAGAAGTGTCCCTTCTTTGATTTCACCATATCTTTTTCTCCCGGGGAAGACTTCCTAAGACAGGAAACTCCTTGTATCATGGTGTCACCTCTTTACTCCCAGTCACAAAGATTGCTTGTCTTCTGGAAGATTAAGAGTATGAGACACCAAGAACTTGAATTACTTTAAAGTTCCGTCACTCAATAAAAAAATACCATGTCACCAAGCAATATCTTTTGGCTCTACATGGTTATTGCCCTCTATGTTGTTATTTCTAAAGGCTAAGGGGTTTAATTTGTATATATCCTTAACTTCCCAAAGTGGTCTGTTTGCTTAAAGCAAAGTGGTCTGTTTGCTTCTTTTTAAACTCTATTTACAGTGTTTATTTAAAAAAATTTAATTCTAACTGTAATGCTTGCTTAGTATAAAAATCTAATCAAAATAAATGTTTAAAGAAGGAAGTAAAATATTTACAAAACTGAGATACTAGTATATTGCTCTGCAACTTTTTCACATAAGAATAGTTAATGCTTTTCATGTTAAAACATATAGATCTACTTTTTTAAATAAGAATTACATAATATTTCATTGTATGAGATTTTCCAGATTTACTTAGCCATTCCCTTATTAAATTACATCTTTTGCTATTTTAAATAACACTGAATTGAACATTCTTGGGCACTTACATTCTGAACTTGAGCAAGTGTTTCCATAGGATGGAGCCCTAACGGTGAAATTGATTGGTCAGAGATTAGGTAAACATAAAATTTTGTTAGCAACTACCAAATTGCTCTTTAGATAAAGATTGGACTAAATTATGAAACTTGACATCTCAAGACATTTCATATTTCTCATTACCTAATAAAGAAATGGTCTAGATCATTAATATAGTCCTAAATATACTGAACTATAATTATGTCTGTCTTTCCCACTAGATTGGTAATGAAAAGATGATACAGGCCCTGTCCATAAATAGCTCACAATCTAGTAGAGGAGTCCACAGTCTCATCTATAGTAGTGCCCTTTACTACATTGCCTGGAATGTAGTATGTACTCAGCAAATGATTATTGTTTAACTAAAGTGTTTCTCTGTCTGAAAACTACTGTTCGGTAGAACTCAATTTTACCAGCTGAGCCAATGGATGGTATCAGAATATGGACTCCCTTTCTATTTTAGGCACAGCCTATGGGAAGAAGGAAGTTGTTATCTAAGCCTAAACCCTGTGACTGTACTTGACTGCTGCTGTTAATAAACTTAACATTTCTTCTCTTGCTCTTGGAATAGACACAGAAATGGAAGGAGGGTGAGCTGTTGGGAGCTTTACTCTGCCATTAAGCATTTCTCTAAAGGCTACCTCACATTTGCACTTAGGTCACAAAGCTTCTGTAACTTTAGGGTGAGCCACCATCCTTGAGAAGGTGGAACGTGGGACATGAGGACATGAAGGCAGAAGCTTGGGCCCCAGCATGCTGTATTCAGGACAGCCAGCCGTCTCTAACAAATCACACTTAGCTCTGATCCTCCTTTTTTCTGTTTCTCTTCAGCACTTATGTATTCTGTTTGCTCTGAATATTAATTTACACTTGTTTGCATGTTGCTTTGTAAGTATTTTGTGAAGGCTTCCCCCCCACACATATGCATCGTTTTGTGTCCCCAGCTAAAGTATGAGCTTTCTGAAGGCAGAAGCCATGTCTGTGGTTTCCTTTGTATTTCCCACAGCGCCGTTTACTGTGCTCAGCTGAGAGCATGCATATACTGTATACTGTGGAATGATCTCCTGAGTGGTTCCTCCCTGGCTGGGCCTTAAGATTAAAGATTAAGTTCCCGAAACAGAACAGTCCTAACCAGCCCAGGACAGGCATTCTCCATCTGGCATGTTGGTTGCTCCTTTCAACTTGCTATTTGAAATGGCTCCCTTCAACATCTTTCCGTCAGTGGGACAAGTCACGGCTGATGATATGCTTGCTACTGTATGTGTTCCAGGCGAGTCTGCGGACACCAGAACTGACCTGGGAGCGAGTGAGATCCCAAGTTGACCATGTCATATGGCCTGATGGCAAGAGGATAGTATTGCTGGCAGAAGTAAGTCCCGAGGCTGGTAAGAGAAATTCACCCCTGACAGGAGATACTGTAACACCAGGTCCCCTCCTCCACATGTTCTCTTACATTTTCAACTCTTCTTTAGTACAAGCTCAACTACTTTACCATTGGATTTTACATCTAATTGTGAAAGGTCTTTTCATTCAGCAATTAAGAAACTATTTTGGTTCCTTACTTTTCTCCAATTATCCTGTCTCTATGTCACTCTTCAGATTGAGTCAGATAATGACTATTACTGTGGAAGAATTAACAGATAGAACCAGTGCCACTTTGAGTGATACTTACAAAGAGATAATGTCATTTGTGTGATGGCTTAATCAGTAAGCACAAAGCAGATATTCCTGACGGTTACTAACCTGTCTTAGGCAAGCTCTGGGCAGGTCATGTCTTTGCTGATAGATTCCATGTTTTTGAGTGACCGTTCCTCTGAACTGAGCCTGATGTGTGGTAGGTACCCCACTATATATTGGGTGTGTGGTTAATATTTCCCTGTCCTTGCTTCTTCTGGCTCAGACTTACTCTTCACTTTCATTCCACTTAGCCTTCCATGTCAGTGTTTGGCCACTTTTCCTTTCTTGAAAGCTTCTCTTCCCTAGTCTTAGATTCCTGACAGTAATATTGATGTGCCCCCCTCTTCTGACCTTGACAGTTTCTCTTCTTCAGAGAAAGATACCAACATAACAAGGAGGATAATAATACTTTTCTTGAGTTTCGATATTCTGTCAGTTTTCTTTCCTTTTTTTAATTAAAGAAACTGAATATGAAAATATAAAAGATAGCACCATCTTCACCTAGGGACCCTTAAATTTATGTTTGAATATCCTTACTGTTCTCTTTACCTTTTTCACCTTATCCCACCTTCTCAGATACTTTGGGGCATCTGTAAAGGGACTGGATCATTTCTTCATAAGAAAGGAGTCTGTACCAGGGAAGGGATGGGCAGGTTGTTAAATATTCATTAATTGCTTTCATATCAGGCAGCTGTCTGCTGACTTATTTCCAGTTGCCCTGGGAGGTCCCATCTAGTAATTTTGGTGACAAAAGCAAGCACCAAGTTGGTTTTGGCTACTATGTTTAAGCAAAAGAGATGGTCAGACTTCTTGGGAAACAAAATAGGAAAAGATAGCATTCTCCAGTAGTCTCTACCTCTTGTATTCTCTGAGTCACCTCACAGAAATTCAAGGCTACCCATGAATTCAGGATGACCCAAACTAAGGAAGCAGCACAGAAATCATCACAGCTTCCTAAATCCCAGAGTACCTCCTCTCACAACGTGGAGACGTGACCCTTGGATTTGACTACATCCTTGTTTAGAACAATCTCTCAAAGGAGTGCCAGTACCTCCGAAGAAGGACATTCTGTTGTAGAAAGTAGAAAATTCAAGAGAACTATTCCTCTCCTGGGCATAAGCCTCAGTATCATGTGACCATCTCTATCCCTTTTTATATAATCCCACAGATCCTTTATTATCTTCATCATATTTTCCAGAATTTTTAAATTCCACTTAAGTGTTAATCAATTCATTCCTGTTTATTGAACACCTGCTTTTTATCCAGCAATGGTAGTTGGGAGGTATTTGAAAATGGCAGTTGTGCTCATCCCTCACTCCTGAAAGACTAGAGACTTTGTCCTAACTCATCTGTGTCTTAACCCTTGCTCTCTAGGGCCGTCTGCTGAACCTAAGCTGCTCCACAGTGCCTACATTTGTGCTCTCAATCACCGCTACTACTCAGGTAGGGCCACCAGAGGGGAAAGCAGTGGGCTGGAGAGGGTCATTAGACCATCAGGGTTTCACTTGATATGGCACGTCAGATTCCATCTCTCTGCTTTTCTAGGCTCTTGCCTTGATAGAGCTTTACAATGCTCCTGAGGGTCGTTATAAGCAGGATGTCTACCTGTTGCCCAAGAAAATGGGTAAGCATGCGCTCTTCCATCCCCATCCTTACCAAAGTAGTTCAGAGTCAGAGGCTAAATGAACTTTGTGGCACTAAATTTCTTATGGATGGGGGAAAAAATGATGTCTGTATCTTGCAAAGTAGGAGCTAGGATTCCTAGGTTCCCTTCCTAATTGATTTATCACATTTTCCACATGAGTTGCCCTATTGAAATCATTACATTTTGCTATGACTTGGTTTACCTGCCTGTGAATTTTAAGGATTTCTGTCTTAAAGTATCTTATATGCAAGAGTCTCAGGGGCAAAAACAATATTCCCCTAACAAAGAGGACTCATCATCTACCTTGTGACATCTGACTTCCTCCATTTCTAGGCTGCTTCCAGATTTTCCTCAGACCAAGAAGACTTCTCATACTGCATCTTCTCACTCTGACCTCATTGTCCCAGGCCGAAGGAAGGACTGAATAGCTTCTGTTAAAACTAGTTATGTGGGTGTTTCATATAAGAGAAACATTAAACTGTCTTGAATTTTTAAAGAACTTGCCTCAAGCACCTGAACTGATAGAGTGTGTTTATATAAACTCCTGAGGCAAAGATCAGAATAAATCAGCTTCTAGTTTTGTTTGGCTTTAGCCCAAGATGTGTAGCAACTGTTAGAAGTTGACATATTTTTCCTTTAATATATCCTTTGGAAGGATATAAAAGAAATAGAGCAGTCTGTGTTTTGACTGAATGTATAATGAAGTTAGGAAGACCAAATACTTAGAAAATTATATAAAATTCTGAATAATGCCTGTTCAAGTAATAGAATGTAAACAGAAACCCCTAAGAGCTAAGGATACTAAAAGCAAAGCAAACAGTGTAGTATCATGATTAGACATTCCTTTCCGATATCCTCAGGTGTTCTTTTGTCTGAGTAACCCAAAGTATAGAGTCTAAGACAGAAGTAAAGTTCAAATTTCCCATTTTTCAATCCCCTGCTATCCCATCCTTTCTTTTAGACACTAACGACTGTTGCTTCTTTCACATTTCCCTTACCTTTCTGGGGAGAAGGAAAGCTGCAGGGATGAGACAGCTAGAAAGATGTGTTCTGGCTTTGAAAACACTTGGCTTGAAACTCGAGCAGCTACTCCTTAGAATTCTGGGCCAGTGAGCCAGTTGAGCAGTTTTCTTTCAGTTCTGGGAATTAGAAGGTGTCTTCCAACTTTTTATGGCCTAGCCTGAAGAGAACAGCAAGACAAGAGGTATGAATGTTCATACCAGGGCTTCTGTGGTCTCTTCCAGATGAGTATGTGGCGAGCCTACACCTGCCCACCTTTGATGCCCACCTGACAGAGCTGACGGATGAACAGGCCAAGTATCTGGGACTTAACAAGAATGGGCCCTTCAAGCCTAATTACTACAGGTGCCTTGGGCCCCCTAGAAGACAGGGAAGCCTGGGTAGAAAAGAGCTTTCTACACTGGAATTGGTCTTTGCATCTTTCACATTTACGTGAACTCAGAAAAATAAACCTACTCCCCCTCACTGCCACTCCCAAGGGACTCTTTGAGGCCTTCTTCAGACATTAAATAGTGTTCCCTTTTCTGAATTTGCCTTTTTCCATTTCATCTTCTTGAAAATGATTTTTACCTCTTTTTGGAGAAATACTGGGGCACCACCAAGATCCACTCCAGAAAAGTCCCTGCCTTCCTGCTGCTATGTACCTTTAGGCGGGCTCTTCATGTCCCAGCAGCCTCACAAACTGATAACATCACAGTCTCATCTTTCTTTCTCTTTCTAGGTATTAAGTTCCTGTAATTCAAGCCAGAAGAAGTTTTAAGGAATAGAACTCCAAGTCTGTTCTTCACTCCTATACAGGAAAGAACCCAGCAAGCTGCTTCTCCAATCAGCTGCCCGCCGTGCTCATTTATATGTTAGGTTATCACTCTATATGTTAGGTTATTTATTTATTAAAATCTAGAATCCTGTGCCTGTTGCTGTGGCCCAGAGTGTGGTTACTGCCCCGAGGGCTGTGAGAGCCAGTAAGGACAGTCTGAGGAAGGAAAGATATGGGGTAATCCTTCCCGGTGCATCTTCTGCATCACTTCCCATTGACTGGGAATCCTCAGAAATGGCCATTTGTCTCTTGTCCATGTTCAGGAGTTAGTCCAGAGATTCCTGACTCCTTGTTCCCTGGGGTTTTCTAGAGTAAATTTTCAGCAGATGCCTTTCTCAGCTTGGCCCTTCCCCAGGTGAGGCCTTTTGGAAGCCACTCAATTAACATGGCCTGGATTCCCAGCCTTCACCATCACTATCACTGCCTTCTTTATAAAATGACTAGGAAGGAAGGAGTGTTATGGGTTCGGCAAGCTACACCAAGAACTTAGCTATGCCTGTGCTTACTGGGAGCCTCCTTCCTTAGTGAAGACCCTTTTCTTCCTTGAATATTCACGTCCGTTTTTAACACTTTCTGGTTCCAAGAAATGTGCCTCCATTAGTTCCTTAGCAGCTCTGGTGTTTGTCAGACTTTTTTTGTTTTTGTTTTCTTTGTAATCCAACTAACCTCTCCCCAGGAAATGAGGGCCAGCCCCACTGGGGCCCATATTGAACAGTTTCCCAGGAAGTTCCCTCTAGACTGGCACTATCTCAGAAAAGGAGAGCTTGTGAAATTCTGTTTCCTGAAATTTCCTCTTATTGCCTAAAACTGCTATTGAAACTGAGCAGGGAAAGATGTACTTTCCAATGGATTGGGGCTTTGGAAGTGGTACAGGCCATTCAGGCCCACAGCCTGACACTCTAAAAAAGCAGAATGTATTTGTTTGTCTCCTGGGAAGGGCTTTGCAGCTTAACTGGCTAAGCTATACAAAGATGACACTATAAAGTTTTTCCAGATGATCAAAGCTAGTTTGATTAGTTTGAACCTCCTCAGACATTGATTTCTTTGGCCATTGCCATTGATAAAACTGAGATCTGGTGTGTATGATTTAGTCTGTGTGGTTTTTTTTTC
Source organism: Spilogale gracilis (assembly GCA_004023965.1). Classification (NCBI taxonomy): domain Eukaryota; kingdom Metazoa; phylum Chordata; class Mammalia; order Carnivora; family Mephitidae; genus Spilogale; species Spilogale gracilis. Next base: position 47,681 of record PITA01005151.1, on the reverse strand, counting down.
TCTAAGAGCTGGGATATATTTTTATGTTCTTGCCTCTTTCACCTTAGGATTCTATATTTCAGAGGTGGTCTCTTGAGTAGCTCCAACATTACAAAAAACTAGTAATGTGAGCAGCCTGAAATTTTATGTTCCACATAAGACTTGGATACCCTTTAGGTATCCCAAGGTTTCATTGGGACTAGACTGAGACAGCCTGCAAGGTTAGTCTGGAGTGGCCCTAGAAATCTTGAATGAAGTGAGTCCCTTTCCCACTGGACAACCTTCTTTAACACTCTCAAGTCTGTCTGTTTGTTTCTTTCCCCATTTTTTTTTCCCTACCCTGGTCTGCCTCATAGTCTCAAGACCAAGGTGACTCAAGGAAATACCACTAGACCATTCAGGATCACTATAACCTTCCCACCCTGATTCTCTTCTCCTACCTCCACCCTTTTCAACTTCTTCTGGTCTTTTCATATACTTTTGGAGCTAGTCTGGAAGTGACCTTCCTTTCAGAGGTAGGGAGGTGGGCTTTGGGTAAATGGCTATTTGCTTCATTAAGTAGTATATAGCCTCAGCTCATAATGCCTGGTCCCTCAGATGCTGTATGTCTTAGCACATAGTGGAAAAGTGCCACATATATGGCTATATTCTTTCATGAGAAAGATCATAAATGCTGAAAATTCCACTTGGCCACTCAATTCTTCCTTTTGCCTACCCAGTTCTGAGTTTTGTATTAATTAATTGGATAAAGACCTTTATAACTCATCTTATATCAAGGGCAGATTCCATTAGGCAGGTATCTGGACGCTAGCCTGTTATGTTCTTAAGTCAAAAATCATAACCCGCTGTTTCTCAGTAAAGCCTGGGTTTCTGAGCGATATGACTACGTACTGATCCTGACAGAGCATACCCTGCCTTGCTATAGTAAAGAGACCCATTCCACATGAAAATGAAGACACCTTAGGTTTCTAGGTTAGGTTGCTAGTGTTGTTGCCCATGATGGGATATTTGCCTCTGAGTTTCGGATGACCTCTTCTCCTTTCTCTCAGGGGACCCTATGTCAGCAGCTATTAAGAAGTAGGAGGCCCAGGCCTCCTGAGTATTTGGGTTCTACCTTAATGTTGGAACTTGGTCATTCCCTCTACCCTTGGAATCAATAAATTTATCTTCTTCCCTCAAGCTGTCACCTGAGATGCATCTTAGGTAACTGGACGCATGGGAAAGATGACTGATTATCTGTTTGTATATGGCCCTAGCAGGTGGGAATACTTAACCATTTTCTCTGCGATGAATTTGTGCTAGTTTTCAAGGTCTTTTTTGCCTTCTTAGTGGAAAATCAGGGTTGTTTTTTTTTCCTCATTAAAAAAAGGGGTATCTGGTCTACTTACTGTCTGCCCTCCTACCTCCTCATCCTACCTTCCTCTGTGAGCACGGCTCCCCATGGCCACATACTCCTGCAGAGCTTTTTTGCTGCTTGGCTTTTCTCTGAACAGATCTGAAATTGCTGCTCCTGTGGTTTTCTCAAAATTAACTTTGTCATGGTTTTAAAGAAAAAAATCAAAATGCATTGTTGCATTACGCTTTTTTAATAAAGGAAAATTATGGAAAGAAAATAGGCAACACCAGCAAATCATATGTAGACGATAAACTAAACTATATATATAATATATACCTATATTATATATATATATATAATCATCTAGTTCTCACTGTCATCTTACTGAAAGGAAATAAAACCTCTAAGGATTGCCATTTCTGAGAGGCTCTTGGAAATCTTTATGTCTAAGTGATTGTATTAGATCAGCAATAAAGACTATGTAATCTCAAAAGATAAATAAAATATTCTTAAAATGGATTTTTGTCTTGAGAGTATTCCTTGCTTCTGCAAACTATGAATTCAGAGTGAGAGATGTTTCTGGGCAACATCTGGAGTGCCTGCTGCAGGGCAAGGATGTAAAAGTTTACCAACAGACTACCAAAAGCAGCTACCAATGGGCATGTTTAAATGGCCTAGCCTTGGGCCCTTATTCCATGGTGGGCCAGTCCACTAATATCTTCCTCCCAACCTGCCCCCTTGTTATGTGTGTAAAGATCCTGCTTTCTGGAGTGCCTGGGTGGCTCTGTCGTTAAGCATCTGCCTTTGGCTCAGGTCATGATCCCAGGACCCTGGGATCAAGCCCCACATCTGGCTCCCTGCTCACCAGGGAGTCTGCTTCTCCTTCTCCCTCTGCCCCTCTCTGCCCCCCTGTTCATGTTCTCTCTCTCTCTCCCTCCACCCCAACGCATGCACACACACTCTCTCAAATAAATAAAATCTTAAAAAAAAAAAAAAAAAGAGCCATCACCCTGGGGAGTTGAGACATATGGACCTAAGGCAGAGAAATAACCTGGTTCTAGGTCCCCCAAATCTTCTCTGTGCTGCCCTTAGCTGGAGAGCACAGGAAGCCAGCATCCATGGTTTGAGATTAAAGGGGCCTGACGCCCAGAACCTGACTACATCCAACCAAAAGGAAGAAATAATCTTGCGGAGATTTGTTTTCCAAGTCAGCTTTTGCCTGACTAAATCAGTAACTAGAAGGTTAAATCCAACTGCCTCTTCTTTCTGAACTGCCAGTGGAGAGGCCATTTTTGAGTAGCTTTCTCCACCTTTCTTGACAACCTAACCTAGTTCTTCCTGTCGGCAAGTTGTTTTCTTCCCTCTCAGAATCTCCTGCTACTTTGACTTGTGTTTATCCAAACTAAGGGCTAAAATAGTCTGGGCAGTTGGTAATGGCTCAAAGCTGGTGCCATGCCAGTTGAGGAGAAAGAGAATGCAGTGGCTAACAATGAAGCCTGTGAGCCAGCTGGCAGGTTTACCCTCTTGGAGCAGGGCTTGAGTCTTCTGTAAAAGATGGGAGCTTGGGTGCCTGGGTCTTAATTTCAAACTCATAGTGTAAGCCCTGACTACCCACTGCTGTGCAATTTCTCTAGCTTGTGGTCTGTATGGAAAGAGATTGGACTTTGAGTCAGGCTCACTTGACTAGCTCTTCCATTTACAAGTTGTATAATTTCATATATATATTATATTTCATATATATATAATCATCTATATATATATAATATATATATATAATCATCATATATATATAATCATCTATATATATATATATATCCATTCGGAGCCTTAGTTTTCATGCCAATGAAATGGTTAATGCTTGTCTCCTAGGGTAAGGATTTAAAGACCTGATTTAATTTTTAAAATGCTGCTTAAAAAACTGGCATACACCATGTGCTACATAAATCATCAATTCCTTATCTCAGTCTAGGGTCCCACAGCCTCTGTTGCCTGTGCCATTGATAGGAGAGGATAATATTCTGTCATTTTTCTACTATATCATGCTGCCCAATGTCATCAAAAATTAAGTACTGTAAGACTTCCTGCATCTTACTTTTACGCGCCTGTAACAGATGCTATCTAATCTGGTATCTGACCTCCATGGATTAAAGTTGAGTGCTTATATAGTCCTTGTAACTACCTATTTATACCTCCAACCCTCTCCCAACAGCCCCCAAATGCCTGAGTTTTGGGACAAGGAAAAGTGGTAGTGTTGATTTAAAAATAACAGCACTGGAGCCATCTCTGCAAGATGGAACAACTTGTAGCCTAGCCCCTAATTAGCTCCCAGCTACATACGTGGGTGCCTCTGTGGTCAATGGTATTGATGACTATCACATCTTTGTTGACAAATAAGCTTAAAGAAGTTCAGTGTGTGCCAAGTCCGTGGCCTATAGTTTCGAAGTTCTCAGTTAATCTGTGGTTTCTTATTCTTCCAGGAATTGTTTTCCATCTATCTTCTTCCTTATGACAAGCTCTGAAAGTCTGGGCATATAAGGAGCAGACAAATGTCTGATCTTTATTGTCTGCCATCCCACTGGGGTGTGGAAAAGACAATGGACTGAGGTCTCTTGTGTTGCTTCTTTGCAATCTCTCTAACACCAGTTTTTCAAACCCCTTTTCTGAAAGTGAAGCCAGATGGAGCTCCAGGCTCAGCAATTGGCTTTGCATTGAGGCCAGAGGGGACTTGAATGCTTTCCTCAGTCCTATTCCTTACTGAAGCCAGTTTGAGGCTTTGTTCCTTTGCCCAAGGGATAGACTGGAAAAGGAACAAAGCCTCAAAACTGGCCACTCCTATCTGCCAACCCTGTTTGAGAATACTGCTGATTGACTGGGCTCATGAAAGAAATATGAAGTTCTAGGCCTGTCAGTCCTAGAACTCTGACTGCTTAGGAGGACAGGAATTGGTAAGGGGAAGACAGAATAATTAATTCTTTTATTAAGAAACGCCAAAGGGCTGTGCTGTGGCAGGTTTGCCACACTGCAGCAGTGATGAGCTAGGCGTGGGTTGTGAATTTTAAAGCAGAGTATGAATCTTAGAGTTTAACAAATTATATCCTGAAAAAAATTCCAAAATCAAATAGTTTAGACATTGAGCCATGGAATTCCTTGGAAATTCATGTCAGTTCAATTCTGTTAAACTAGTAGGTCTCAGTGCAGAAGATTTTGCTCATCAGAGAACATTTTGCAATATCTGGAGACACTTTTGGTTGTCACAACTTGGGGGAGGGTACTAATACTGACATCTAGTATGGAGAGGCTAGGGATTCTGCTAAACATCCTGCAATGCATGGGACAGCTGCCTACAACAAATAATTTTTCAGTCAATATTACGCAAACCCTATGTTAAACATACACATATGTCAGTTCAATTCTGTTAAACTAGTAGGTCTCAACTGCAGAAGATTTTTCTCCTCAGAGAACATTTTGCAATATCTGGAGACACTTTTGGTTGTCACAACTTGAGGTACACAAAATGAACAGAACTTGGCCTTACATTGAAGGAATTTATATTCAGGTTGGGGGAAAATGGGAGAGGAAAGGGAAGATGATTGGGTGGCTACAGTAAGAAGATGTTGGGGATAGGAGAGAAAGGAACTGAGAAAGCTCCAAGGAGTTCTCTTTCAACTCTGCCTTGATCTGTCACCTACTAAACAGCCGAGGAAAGTAGGAGGACAGATATGGTTAAGAAAAACAGAGTTGGAGTGTCTGGCTGGCTCAGTCGGTGATCTATTCAACTCTTGATATCAGGATTGTAAATTCGAGCTCCATGTTAGGTGTAGAGCTTACTTAAAAATAATATTTAAAAAAAATAATATTTTAAAAAAATTATTAAGAAAAGAGAGTTGTCCCTAAGATATAGGAAGGGAGGGGGGCACCTGGGTGGCTCAGTGGGTTAAGCCTCTGCCTTCAGCTTGGGTCATGATCTCAGGGTCCTGGGATCCAGGCCCACATCAGGCTCTCTGCTTGGCAGGGAGCCTGCTTCTTCCTCTTTCTCTGCCTGCCTTTCTGCCTACTTGTGATCTCTCAAGTAAATAAATAAAATCTTAAAAAAAAAAAAAATATATATATATATATATATATATATATATATATATATATATAGGAAGGGGGAATAATTCCTTTGAGCCTTTTACTTTGGAGATATAGTAGAAAATATAAGAATTCTGAATCCAAGCAGACTTGATATGACACAACCCAGCCTGAGTGGGTTGAGAAGGGTCAAAGGAAGGCTTTCTGGAAGCCTAAGTAATAACGAAATAGAATCTTCATGGAACAATAGAGGTTAGCCAAGAAGAGCAGAAAGTTTTTCCAGAGAGAAAGAACTGCAAAGACACTGAGACAAGATAGAATATGATACCTTGGGAACTGCAAGGAGTAATCTCTGAGTCCTGGTTTTCTCAGCAGTAATACAGGATTAGTGAAAACAACCTGTCAGAGTGAAGTACCATAGGATATCAGGAAAGTGCCTAGCGCAATGCGTGGAACAAAGCCGCAGCCCAACAATTCCCCCAATCCCACCCATTTTGTTCCACACATTCCCCTCAGGCTGCTTGTTTGGGACTTCTAGTTACCAACCAGACAGCCTAAATATTTACTATAAATCGCTTTTTATATAAATTCAGAGCGGCAGACGTCACAGCCTCCTTCGTATCGAGCCGTTAGGAAGGATCTTAGAGGAATGAAGGAAAAGACTGGGGAGCAGGTGGGGGGCTTGCTCTCCATTCAACATTTCTCCCTAGCTAACACCTGAAGAAGGTGCCCCACTTCAGGAAAGAAAGACAGATGACCAGGAGCAGCTCTGAAGGGCGCCAGCAATTTCAGTGAAGTGAAAACGCCTCACGCCACCCCTTCACCCCCCATCTCCCAGCCAAGTCCTCACTCCGGGCGGGATGAGTTCTCGAGAAATCTGAAAGAGAGCGGGTCCCCGGTTTCCTGCGGTGTCCCTAGCCACCCAGCGGTGCCATGCCTCCCCAGCGACTGACACGGGACGTGGGGCGTAATGCGGGAGCCGGGATAGAGAGGTCTGTGGTAATGGGGAAAGGGAGACTGCAGTGGAGCAGGAGGCGGAGACTAAAGCTCCCCAAAAAGGTCGCTATTTGGGAGAGGGTGAGTGCTGAGAGAGAAGCAAAGAGATAACCCGCCGGAACTCGAGGCCCAGAATTCGGGAGGTGGAGCGGGGAGCCTACCCAGGAGCCTAGGGCTACCAGCAACACCGCAGGACTTTTTTTAAAAGGGGGGGAGGGGGAAATCCTGTGAAGGAGCCCCCCCCACCTCCTTCAGGTCCCGCTTCGGGCCGTCGAACAACCAATTGCGCTGGGGGGCGGGGCTGCGGAGCGAGACCTCAGCCAGTAGCTGTGGAGGGGGCGGGGCCTGGCTCCCGGCGCGCGGTGGCGGGGTCGCCCTGGGCAGAGAGCACCGAGCCTGTGAGGGGAGCCGCTCCTTGTACGAGGGCCGCATGGAGGACCCCGCGGCGCCCGGGGCCGGGAGTTCGTCTACCACTAGCAACGGCAACGGCGGAGGCAAAGGCAAGCAGGCGGCACCCAAGGGCCGGGAGGCGTTCAGAAGCCAGCGGCGGGAGTCGGAGGTGAGGAACCCGGAGAGCTTCAGTTGGGGCAGGGAGACGCCCGCGGCGGGAAGCGATGGCTGAGGTGATTTGGCCCGGACTCCCTCCCCTTCCGGAGCCCCCAGTGCTCTCGGGGTGGCCCCTCGGGGCGGGCGCCTGCGGGGTCCTCCGCAGCGTGGACTCTGGGCTCTGTAGCCCCTGATCCCTCTCTGCCGGTCTCCTGCCGCGGGCGGGGGCTTCTTGGCCCTCCGGACTCCTCTGGGGGCGCGAAGATGGGGCGCGATAGCGAGCATACCTATACTTTTAAAATGTGTTTCTCACTTAATCTTTGCAGCCCCCTGAAGTGGGGATTCGTGTTTTAGATTTACGGAGGAAACGGGCGCGGAGAGGTTAAGTGACTGGCCTGAGGGATGAGAGCCAGAGCTCCGCCGCAGTGGAAAGGGGGCGGGCGTGGAGGGCAGCCGCCCTCCACCCCTCTCCAGCTCCCAGCTCGCTGATCCAGATGTGCCCAGGGACTTCTGCGCTTTAGAGGGTGCCTTCCACGGACATCAGGACCCGTACAAGGAAGAGTTAATGAGACAGGATTCAGGCAGGGACTGTACAGGACGGAGCGGATGGAACTGTCCAGGAAACAAACCCACAGATAGGAATATGAATGTTTAGGTCACTTCTGAAAAAAAAAAAATGCTAACTAGGAGGATGAAAGGAGTGAATTATTAGTCCCCTACCCACTTCATCCAGCCAGTTTCCATCAACTAGCCAAGAGCAGAATTGGATGTGAGTGGGGATCCGGAGAATAGACCGCGCGCGTACACACGTACACACGTACACACACACACACACACACACACACACACGAATAGACCACAAAATGTCAGATGTGGAAGGATCTGTAGAGATCATCTGTTTTAGCCCCTTGTTTTACAGAAGTAAGAGAAAGAAGTAAATTGCCCAGGAGCGTACATCCAGCATAGTAGCCAGGAGCACCAGGAGCACCAGGCTTTGGGGTGCATCAGACCCGGTTTTGAATTCTAACCCTACCATTTACTCTATGTGACGTTTGGCAAATTGCCAAACCTCTCTGCGCTCCAGTTTCTTCACCTGTAAAATGAGGTTAATACTACTTACCTCAGAGGGTTGTGATAAAGCCAAATGAGATAACAATGTCAGATGTTTAATTCAGGTCAGGCACAGGGCATGTAATTTGTCAGTACATAATAGCTCATAGGGTTGCTGCTGCTAGAAGCCAGGTCTTGCTTGTCCCAGCAATGGTTTACCATTTGAGTAATACTTTACAGTTTCCAAAGGGATTTCATATATGTTTTCCATTTTGATACAAACAAGTAAGAATCCATCCCATTTTCTAAAAAAGAGAAGTGGAGGAGATGAAACGACTGACCCAAAGTCATACCACCTTTCAGAGGCAGAGCTCAGCCTTATTGTCTTGCTAGCTAGATCAGGGTTCTATCCACATCATCTCCCTCCCTGTCTCACTATGAATCTGGCCTTTAAAATTTTATTTATTTATTTATTTATTTAAGAGTCATCTATTTCAGAGAGAGGGAGAATCCTCAGACAGACTCCTTGCTGAATGTGTAGCCCCATGCAGGGATCTATCCCATAACACATGAGATCACCACTGGAGAGGAATCCAAGAGTCAGATGTTCAACCCAGGTGCCTCTGAATCTGGCCGTTTAGGGCACCCTGTACCTCATTCCCCCATAGAGACATTGTTCTTTCTTAAATGTATTTTGGAGGGGACAGCGTGGGTCATCAAAAATTACTGAGTCCTTCTTACATGCCCAGCACTGTTTAGGTGTCAGGAATACAGTGGTGAAAAAGACAAGGTCTTTCCTCTGTGGAGCAAACATTTTAGTCAGGGTGGAGAGACAGACAATATGCAAGCAAATTATTGGCTTCAGAGTGCTATGTTCTTTGGAGGAATTAAAACTGAAATAGGAGGGGTGCCTGAGTGGTTCAGATGGTTGAGCAGCTGCCTTCGGCTCGAATTGTGATCTCCAGGTCCTGGGATTGAGCCCCATGGCAGCCTCCCTGCTCAGCAAGGAACCAGCTTTTCCCTCTTCCTCAGCCTCTCCCCTTGCTTATGCTCTCTGTCTCTCTGTCTCTCTCTCTCAAAAGAATAAATAAAATCATAAAAAACAAAACTGAAGTAGGAGGTCTTTTCCCTGTCTATGAAGTCTTCCTTCAGGAAAAGGGCTCCGATAGTACTTTCCTTTTGCTAGTGAATTCAGTATCCAGAGACTCAAGAGCTTTCCACCTGCCCCACAGTTTTACCTGCTTGTTGTCTGCAGCTGCACATTATATGCTTGGAAATGGACAACTGCAGTGATCCTCTCCATCTGGGCTCGTTGCCTGCCAAAAGGCTGGCTGAAAAGATTAGCTTTCTTCCACCTTCCACTGCAGCAGGAAAGCTGCGTTTTACCTGTCAGTACATTTCCCTATCACCACAACACTCAGGTGCCAGACTTAGATGACTATCTGCCTTTCCTTTCTTCCTTCCTTTTGCTTTCCTGTGGAAGATAGTCCTCCGAGGAGATGGCTTTGTTTTTGTCTTTCCCCGCTTTTTTTCTGCTTCTAAAGGATTATTGGAAGAGAATTACTGTTGGCACAATTCAAGAGAGTCTCCTCATCCATCATTGTGTTTGTAGGGGACACTAGCTGACCTACCCTCCGTGAATGGCTTAGTGTATGAGCATCCCAAGGAAAATAGGAAGCTAGAGAATAATTGTTTCCTCAATAAGAAGATTCTTTTTTTAAAAGATTTATTTATTTATTTGAGAGAGAGAGAGGCATGGAGAGGACGAGCACACGTGGGCGAGCACACATGAGTGGCAGAGCCAGAGGGAGAGGGGCAGAGGCAGAAGGAGACAGAGAATCCACAAGACGACTTCCCACTGAGTGCAGATCCTGACGCAGGGCTCCACACAGAGCTGGATCCCAGGACCCTGAGATCATGACCTGAGCCAAAACCATGAGTTGGTGGTTTAACCAACTGAGCCACCCCAAGCGCCCCTTAATATGAAGATTCTTAACCAAATGATTCACCTCAGGCCTCTTTAGCCAAATGAGGAAAATTCAGGGTGTGGAAGTGAGTTTTTCATAAATGTAGTTCAATACAATAAATATAAAGGATGTATGCAATTTGGGGTGCCTGGCTGGTTCAATTGGTATAGTATGCAACTCGTGATCTCTGGGTCATTAGTTCAAGTCTCATGTTGGGTGTAGGGTTTACTTAATAAATAAATAAAGAATTATGCAAAAAATTTTTTTTTACTAAACTTTTTACTTTGGAGTGATTTTAGGTTTACAGATATGTTGCAGAGATGGTACAGAGGGCTCTTGTACCCCCCTCAGTTTCCCCTGATGTCGGCTGCTCAGGTTTCCATAGTGCCTTTGTCCAAACCATGGAAGCAAAATTGGTCCTTTGACTGATGAAAGGCTGTGTCCCTCATTTGTCCTTCTCAGGCCCCAGTTATTCTTAGCCTGCTGTGGGCTGTGTGAATTTCTCAGTGAGCCTCATTTAGGGTCTGTCTGATATAGGTGAGATTCTGGGCTTTCAGGTAGAAAACCACAGAGGTAACTATCCTTCTGGTCACATCATAGTAGTGGATATGTGACATCTTGTCACTGGGATGCTGGCTCTTGGCCCTGCTGCAGGATGCATGCAATTTAAAGTGGTGTTTTTAAGGGGCACCTGGGTGGCTCAGTGGGTTAAAGCTTCTGCCTTCAGCTCAGGTCATGATCTCAGGGTCCTGGGATCTAGACCAGCATCGGGCTCTCTGCTCAGCAAGGGGCCTGCTTCCTCCTCTCTCTCTGCCTGCTTCTCTGCCTACTTGTGATCTCTCTCTCTATCAAATAAATAAATAAAATCTTTAAAAAATAAAATAAAATAAATAAATAAAATGGTGTTTTTCAGGGGTACCTGGGTGGCTCAGTTGTTAAGTGTCTGCCTTCAGTTCAGGTTATGATCCTGCAGTACTGGGATCAAGCCCCTCATGGGGCTCCCTGCTTGGCGGGGAAGCCTGCTTCTCCCTCTCCCACTCCCCCTGCTTGTGTTCCCTCTCTAGCTGTGTTTCTCTCTATCAAATAAATAAATAGAATCTTTTAAAAAATTTGTTTTCTAAAAAATAATAAAAGAATAAAATGGTGTTTTTCAAACTGTAGGGGGTAATCTCTGAGTTGATACCAACATTTTTTTAAATAACTAGAATAATAGAAAGTATCTACATCACATATAGTGATAATGATACTATTTTGTTAAACTTTTGTTCCAGTTGTGTGTGTGTGTGTGTGTGTGTGTGTGTGTGTGTTGGGACATGATGTAAACTTTATTTATTCTTTGATTTATTTATTCTTTGATTTATTTTTTGATTTACAATCAAAAAATTTTGAAAAACATACTGTTAATGACTCTTCTGTCCTAATATTGTGTCTTTATTTTGGGAATATTAAACTGTCCTTTTTTGAGATATATTTTTTAAAAAGGTTTTTAAGTCTCTATGTATCAGAACTACCTAATGTAATTCCCACCCACCACCTTTTTTTTGTGGGGCGGGGAGGGGGGGAGTCTCAGTAATCCAGAAGTATTTGGAAATCTTTGCTGTAGTGGATTCAAATATGATTTGCAATGATGGCAATGTAAAATTGATAAAGTGGTCTCGGAAAAAACTTGTCATATACAAAGAATCATACAAGTATTCATAAGGTTTGATGCATTCATTTCCTTTGCAAGAATCTATCCTCAGTTGAAAAATAAGAATCTATCCTTAGGAAAATTCCTAAATACGAAGAAAATTATAAGTGTATTACAGCATATAATTAAAAAAATAAAAACAACTTAAATGTTCAATAATAGAGAACCAGTTAAATAAACTAGTTATCTGTCTACTTAGCTGTACAATTAGCTGTTTAAAGTGATAGTCATAATAATATGAGAAAAATGCCTTTATAATATAATATTAAAATTTAAGTACAGTAAGTAAAATTTGAAGTAGTGTAACTGGGCGTCTGGATGACTCAGTCAGTTAAATGTCTGCCTGCAACTCAGGTCATGATCCCAGGATCCTGGGATCAAGTCCCATATCAGCCTTCCTGCTCACTGAGGAATCTGCTTCTCCCTCTCCCTCTAGCCCTCCCCTTTACTCAAGCTCTCTCGCTCTCTCAAATAAGTAAATAAAATCTAAGAAAATAACAAACAAACAGCAAAGTAGTGTAGCCGTCTACAGAGTACTATCAAGTGCTGGGTAGTGTGCTAAATGCTTTTTCTCTGTTAACTTATCTAGTCTTCATAATGATCCTATGAATTATCTTCATTTTATAGATAAGAAAACTGAGCACTTCATTTTCCAATAATCCCCTGATACCAGTTCAGTTCTGACTCTATCTGTAATTAGTACAGACCCCACAAGTTAAGAGCTCAGTCTCACAAGACTGTCCCCATTTCAGATGCTAGCTCTACCTGGGGCCCCCAGGTCACATGCACATCCACCTGGCCAACTGTAAATTCAGAGGTTTCGTGACCACTCCCACACCTAAACTTGCCATCCCCAGATTCCATAATTTGCTACAGTGGTTCACAGAATTTAAAAAACTGTTCTGCTTATGATTACAATTTTATTATAAAGGATACAACTCAAGAATAGCCAAATGAAGAAAGGTAAAGGAAAAGGTATGAGGGTGGGATGGTACAGAAGCTTCCACACCCCCTATGTTTCACCCTACTAGCATTTTGGTGTACCCAAACCACATTGTTTTAGGGCTTTTATGGAGTTTTATTACCTAGGCATGGTTGATTAAACCACTGGCCACTGGTAGAACTCAATCTTTAGCCTCCTCCCCTTTCTGAGGTTGGGGCCAGCCCTGAAACTCTTAAAGGCTCACCAGGAGTTAACCTCATTAACATAAATTCAAGTATTGTTGACTGGGGCTTATGAATTATACTTCTATCAGGAAATTCCAGATGTTTTAGGAGCTCTGTGCCTGGAATGGGTCAGAGACCAAATACATTTTTTATACCACACTGAGGCACAGAAAGGTTAAGTGACTTGCTTAAGATCTCAGTATGTGATAGCTGAGATTCAAAAATTTTTAAATTTATATATACTAATACATACTGGTAGGAAATAACTACAAGATGCTTGAAGAAGTTAGGGGATGGGATCACCTTAAAATATTTTTACATAAGATTATAAATTTATACATACAGCATCATAGGAAATCTAGCTTTAAAATAACTTGGAGTAGAAATGCTACCTTATTTAACAATCCTAAAGTTGTGGAACACTAGAGCTGAGGGACTTCTTTTAAATAAATGAAGAACTATGATCCAAAAGATGAGATCTGCCCAAAATCATACAGTGGGTTAATGACATAGCTGAAATTAGCTCTTCAGTTTTAAGTTTAAGCTGAAAAAACCTCTTTTGTTTTAGTTCATCTCGTTGTCATAAGAATCATGCTCTTCTGGTCCATGTTTATATAGTTCAGATACAGGCACAGATTGCATAGCTTTCATATCTGTTCACAATCCTAATCCTTTACCCAGAATTTCTGATCTTATATAGGAACCTTCAGCCCTGCCCTGCACCAAGCCTCAGATTTTGGCTTGGAGGAGGGTAGTACCTCTTGGATTAAATAGGCCCAGATGGGGCTCTCCTAACTGCCTCCCTGTTCTAATGTTGGCGTCTGAGAGAAGATGATTAAATGAGAGTATAATCTCCTTTTTCATCCCTTTTCCCAAGTTATTGCAAAGACTTCTCCATTACAGGGCTCTGTGGACTGCCCCACTCTGGAATTTGAGTATGGAGATGCAGATGGACATGCAGCAGAATTGTCAGGTATGAGGTAGAGATGGTCTGTGGAGAGTGGAAGGATAGCCAGGAGGAGAAGGCAGGGGTCTGTGATCTCCCCTGGCAGCTTGTCTGTTCTCCACATTCCTTCTCTTCAACCTCTAGCAGTAAATCTCTGTTTGCTTTTATATTTCTTTCTGTGAATTCTCCACTTTTATTCTATCACTCTTTTCTGCACATCCTTCTTTAATTCTCTTTTGGTGCACTGTCAAATCTGTTTTCTTTCCACCTTTTCCCCATTCCTCCTGTTTTCCCATATTCGCTCATATCTCTGCATGCATGCCCCCTTCTTTCTGCCACCCTCTCCCTTTCTGTCTCTGTCTGGATTTTAGCTTGGGTTAAGTGTGATCTCCGCACATTAAGAGTCTCCATGTTACACGTGCTATGAATGCCAGTTATTAATAAATGAACTTTAGGTGGAGATGGTGTGAAAATTAAATATTCCGTCGCATGGAAGTGACACTTTGAGGCATGCTTTTTCAGAGACGAGACAAAGACTTTTAAAGAAGTTCTTGTGAATAAGCACGGGGAATAAATTTGTGATGAGTGACAGAAAGAGAGCTGAGTTTAATAACTAACAAAGGATTAGAATTCCAAGTAATATAAATATATTTCACATGTGTGTGTGTATGTATATGTAGAGAGAGAAGGGAAGAGAGATGAACAATCCAATAAATAGTCAAAGAATATGAATAGGAATCCAGAGAATAGAAAACCATATGGTCAATAAATATATGAAAAGATGTTCAACTACATTAGTAAATTAGGAAAAGCGAATTAAAATAATGATGTATTATTTCACCTTCATCAGATTGCAAAACTTAAAAGCCTGAAGTTGGTGAGGGTACGGAGAAATGAGTACTTTTATACATGTTTGGCATAAAGGAACAGAGTACAAAATTGGGAAAGCAATTTGGTCATATCTAGCAAAGTTGAAGATGCACACATATTATGAGCCAGTGATTCTAGATGTACATTTTAAAGAATATTTGGGCACAAGAAAACATGTATAAAGATGTTTATTGTGGCCATTGTGAAAAATATACCACTTAGAGGAATGGATAAACTGTAGCATATCAATATAGTAAGCTACCACATAACCATTAGAATAATTGATCTATATCAAAATATTTCAATATCAGTAAATGTTAAAACATAGTACTGAGAGTGAAAGAAGCAGTGGCAAATTATTTATGCATGCATCCAAAAAGCTGCTTAAACACACAAACCTAAGAGATATTTCTGGGAAGTCTACTTGATTGAGAACAGTGTCAGTTAAGTAAATGGATATGTTCCTTACACTGTCATGTAAAAAAACTATTGAAAGACATACTAAGAATTGTTTCTAAGAGAAATATATAATATCCTGTTTGAATAAAAACTTTCAAACACAATGTCATGTTGTTTACAGATAAATACATATGCAGTAAAAGTAGAAAAGCAGGCATGTGAAAGATATACACCAATTTCATTAAAATGGTTAACTCTAGAGAGGGCAATAAGATAGACCAGGGAGGGAAAGGGGACTTTAGATGTCTGAAATAAATATAACAAGTGTAAACATTTGTTTAATCTGGGTAGAAGATACACAGGTATCTTATGTATTCTATATTTATATGCCTCTGCAAGTTCATGATCTAAAATTTAAAAGTAAAAACAAAAAGGTTAGTACCTAACAGCCTTGGCACCTTTTTTGACTGGGTTCATGCTGTGCTCTTAAAAAACATATATGCACACTATCACTGAGCACTGAAGAATGTCAGTCAGAGATGGGATTTCCTTCTGGTCAATCCAGGATTCTGGAACTCAGGACTCAGAAGCCCTGACTCCCAGACAAGGCATTTCTCAACCATTGGACAGCTGGCTGGAACATAAGTGAATTTCTCTTTGTGAATTATCTATGACCTAGTTAAATTTCCAGCAAGGGTCTCAGGGAACAGGTTTTGAGGAAATCTGTTCTGTCACCTATTGACTTCTCAACTTCAATTCTTCATCCTCTGTAAGATGGGATACTTTCTGGTATAATATTCTGGAGTATGTGTGTATAGGAAAGAGCATTTTTATTTCTTATTAACCCTCTGCATTTTGTATTCAGAGGCTATTGTTAACAAAATTAGATTTTCTTGAGCTTAAACAGCCCTTTGGCAACAATAGCAGCTTCTGTGTGGTTTGATGCTTCTCTACCTGGGTGGCCATGGGCAGGAACCTAAACTTCTATACCTTTTGAAGAAACTCAGCAGGGAAAGAATGAACTGGCCGCAACCCCGAAGGGCCACATAACACGTACTCTCCAGCCTTTACTCCGGTTCCTTGAATAGCACAAGGATCTTGCTTCTAAATTTCAGGCATTGTGTTGTGCCTCTCTTCCCTAGAGACAGGACAGTCTCAGTCTGGGTTGACAAGCAGAAGGGGTTGCAGCCCTAAGAAACAGGAGTGATGATAGTGAGCCCTCTCTGCTCCAACCCTCCTCCTGGCCCTCACCAAGTGTTGAAGACAGCCTTCTCTGCTGTAGCAGCCAGCTGGCAGGAGGAGGACAGGTTTGATGGTTTAATCACCCAGGGACACAAGTGGCTATTTTTAACTGCTCCGAAAGGGAGGAAGCTGGCTCTGGATTGAATTGGACACAGGAATGTGTTGGAAGCTTTAGCTCTTCTATGCCACCCTCTCCACCCCAGGCCCCTTCTGTAAGGGTCTGCTGAATGTTTGTGACTGTCCTATCTTTTCTAACAGAATTATATAGCTACACTGAAAACCTGGAATTCACCACTAACAGGAGATGCTTTGAAGAAGATTTCAAGACTCAAGGTGATCCCAGATTCTTATTCATAGAGACCTGCTTTCCTCCCCTGCCCCCCATGATATCCCAGACAGATCTAGAAAAAGCCCAAAACAAAGTATGATTCTTCTTCATCCTCTCCATAACCACTTCTCTATCCCTTCTTTCATATGAGACACAAAGTTTCCTATATCTCAAGTGGAGAGGCCATGGAATTGAAGCAGGAGAAGCCGGAGCTCAGTCCCATTCACTGAAATAAAGAGCCCAGAGAGTAGAGGGATGGGACTGGGCTGGTGCCCTGCTGCCTGGTTGAACTCTGTGCCTAGAGTAGTCCTTGACTTTAACATTCAGTCCCTGCCTCCAACTCTGTCTCACTCCTAATAGTATCTAATAATAATTTCATGTGTCCACACTGATCCTCTCAGACCTCCATTTCCTTACTTGGTCAGTGAATTCAGTTTGCACCTCAACAGATGTGTGGTGAGTACTGTTTTGTGGGAGATGCAGGGGGCAGGGGTGAAGGTAAATTTGCAGAATCTTCAAACAGATTATAGTCCAGTGGCAGAGTGGAGTTGTATACATCACAAAACTAACTGAGGACAAAAGGAAAGTGGTAAGTATCATAAGAGAAGTAAAAGGTATCTTGGGGGACGCCTGGGTGGCTCAGTGGGTTAAAGCCACTGCCTTCGGCTCAGGTAATGATCTCAGGGACCTGGGATCGAGGCCCCACATCAGGCTGTCTGGTTGGCAGGGAGCCTGCTTCCTCCTCTCTCTTTGCCTGCCTCTCTGCTGACTTGTGATCTCTCTCTCTCTCTGTCACAAACATTCAATTTATTTAATAAATAAATAAAATCTTTAAAAAAAAAAGGTATGTTGGGGAGATTGGAGGGGAGGAGTATCTTGGGGGACAGATCTTTCAGCTGGAGCATTAGTGGGAAAGAGGTAATTTAGTATTGGACCTGTAATGATGAATAGGAATTGGATATATGGGGCGCCTGGGTGGCTCAGTCATTAAGCGTCTGCCCTTGGCTTATGATCCTGGAGTCCTGGGATCAAGCCTCGCTTTGGACTACCTGCGGCGGGAAGCCTGCTTCTCCTTCTCTCACTCCCCTTGCTTATGTTCACTCTCTTGCTGTGTTTCTCTCTGCCAAATAAATAAATAAAATTTAAAAAAAAAATGAATTGGATATGTAGGGAGATCGGGAACTCCTTGCAAAGGCAGAGAGATAGGACAGAGTAGGTAGGCTCTGTGTGGAGAATAGAGGGGATATAGAGGAAGATGAGGCTGAAGAGTAGGGTTAGCCAGAACTTTGGGGGTTCTTTACTTTTCCAATCTCTTATTCTTTCTCAGCTAAATAAGGAAATCTTTTGAAGAGAAGAATTTGTTGGGGGCTGGGATCAGAGGTGGATATGTTATCAGGAGCTTTTCTAGGAAGGGGAGGCAAAAGTTGACACTGGACCTATATGGCCTTCTTTCCCCAGTGCAGGGAAAGGAGTGGCTGGAGTTGGAGGAAGATTCCCAGAAGGCCTATGTGATGGGACTCCTGGACCGACTGGAGGTGGTCAGTAGGGAACGGCGACTGAAGGTGGCCCGGGCTGTTCTGTACCTGGCCCAAGGCAAGTGGCCACATTAGCCAGCTTGAGATGTGTGAAAACTAGGGAGAGAAATGTTATCAGGCCAGGATGAGGAAGCCATGCTAAGAAAGCAAGGTCACTGCCTCTCAAGGACAGATCTTGTCAAGTGCTAGAAGTAACCTGATGCTTATGAGGAAGTTAAGGAGATGGTGGCGGGTATTATTCTGGATCCCTTGGAATTGGCCTTTATCTTGCCAGGTATGGCAAGATTTCTTATAGAGTTCTTTTTTCCTTCATGTGGGCTATAATTATATGTGGAGACTTAGTAAGAGAGTCAGTGGCTAGAGCTGATGTACCACCAGCTGAGCACAGAGGTTTCTTTCCTCAGCTACAGCACTGACCTCCACTGAGGGAAAGTAGTGGGGTGCCACAGATTCACACATGGGCCCTCTGCATTATTTCTCATTGGCATTTAGAGGGGTCAAGTCAGCATAGCAGCAGGAATGGATGCAGTGGGTAATTGGGTTTAGAACTCAGTGAGATTAATTGCAAAAACCTTCCCAGAAGAGACCTATTAGCCAGGTGTTTGAAAGAGAAATGAGATAACCTAACTGGAATAGTAAAAATATGCCCTGTAATCATAATAAGAGGACTATTGGCAGAACCGACTAGCTGGGAGCTAAAAAAAACAAACAAAACAAAAACTATAAAGGAAAATAATAAATGGATGGGAGAGTGGTAAAGGGAAGACTGTAGCAAACAAGGCAGTGCCTAACCATATCTCTTGGGTCTGGTGCTCTGGCCAACTTCCAACCGCTAGTACCTTTAACTTTTTACCTGAGGGCTTTCTCTGCAGTCTATAGAGGGTAGGCAGGAAGTGCTAGAGAATTAACGTGCTCCCCTAATTCCAGTAGCACTGATCAATGAATGACAGGAGTTAGTGGATGAATAGCCCAACTACCTCAGTTTTCTCGGGTGGGATGATTCTGAGGGGTATAAAACATATACTATTTCCCAGAGCTTTCCCCAACCTGGATTTCAGCTCTTTAGCTGTCTTTTCTTCCCTATCTCACTTCCCCACTTTTCTATTAATGGTTCCTGGGATCATCTCCCAAATAAACCACTTGCATTTTGAATCCTTCTCTCTGGATCTATTTCCCAGGGAACTCAGTCTTAAGACAGGCCAGTGATAAGCACATTGGACCTGCTTCTCTTTCCTGCCTCATTCATGGAAGTTCTCGGGGGAACTTGCCCTACCTTTGTCAGCCTAATTGTTGGGCAAGTTGTTGGAAGATAGTCTTAAGATCATGGGGCAGGGTGGAAAGAATTGGATACCCCTTTTACCTCAACCCCATATGACACTGTCTGGTTCCTTAGGCACTTTTGGGGAATGTGATTCAGAGGTCGATGTGCTACACTGGTCCAGGTACAACTGCTTCCTGCTCTATCAGATGGGGACCTTCTCAGCCTTCTTGGAGCTACTCCACATGGAAATCGAGTGAGAAGCCTTAGGGAAGAGTTGGCTTAGACAACCCCCTTCCTTGAAACGTGCCTCGTGTCCTATCTGATTCCCTCACTATAGAGACCTCTGTGGGAACAGGGGCTATTCACACCTCAGACCAAATCTTACTGACAGTTCCCCTCTTTCCAGCCATGCCCTCTGATATTCTGTCCTCCTCCCTGAGGTTGGTCCTGGACTTCAGGGTCCTATCCTACATGGGTTCCCTTTTCAACTCAGCCTAACTCTGGAATCCATGAAGGAAACTGTTCTACCTGAGAACATGACCCAAGAAGGATAGGACCAATTTCTGTTGCTGTGCCCAATTCTTCCTTCATGGGTCATAGCTCTAGAGGTGGCCTTACCTGCTGCTACCACTATAGGAATCCCTCATTTTTATCTCATGCCTATTACCCAGGAGTTTGAAAAGGGCAGATTGAAAGGGTTGCTTAGCATCTATTGTGTATTCAGCACAGTGCTAGGCACAGAGTGGATTATAAGAGAAGGGGTTGTCACAGACCTTGCCCTTGCCCATCTTCACCACAGATAAAGGTTTACTGAGATGGCAGAAGAATTCAGTGGGCTCCTTTACCTTAGACCAATTTCTTTTAGCTACATAGCCAGGGAATAGCAGGTACTCTTATTTGTGTACATAGTAGGGACACAGGGTATAAAGAGGCCTTATGAGTTCCTATTCTCTCCCACCTCCCCATGGCAGCAACAGTCAGGCCTGTAGCAGTGCTGTTCGGAAACCAGCCATCTCCATTGCTGATAGCACAGAGCTCAGGTAAGTGGAGCTGGCCCTACGATTGGAACTGGGGATAGTTATCAATGGGTTACCCTTTGCCCAAGTCCCAGATACACCGAGACTACTAGTAGTTGCTAATTCCATTGGGTTGGGTTCCCACAGAGATCATACCTGAGGTCTCTTGACTTCAGACTGGGTGCTGCTTTTGGAACCTCTTGCAACCCTTCTATAACCCCAGGGTGCTGCTGAGTGTCATGTACCTATTGGTGGAAAATATCCGCGTGGAGCGAGAGACAGACTCCTGCCGGTGGAGGACAGCGCGGGAGACCTTCCGCACTGAATTGAGTAAGAAGTGGCGCTTGAAGAAGGGTAGGGATGAGGTGCTGATGGTGGAGGGGAAGCATAGCATCTGCGCATTTGCATAGAAGAGACAAATAGCTTTCCTTCCTTTCTCCCTCCCTCCTTTCCTTCCTCCCTTGTCTTTCCTAATTAGCTTCCATTCTTTTAGGGCAGAGATACTATGTGGTGTGTGTGAGGACCTGGCTTAACTTCCCTTGTGTCTATGAGTTAGTACCAATCATGTGTCATTTCTATGCCTTGGTTTCCTTGGTTTTAAAATGGAGAAAGCCAACCATCTCCCATTCGTTATCAGTCTCACATGAAAAAGTGAGTTAAAAATATTGATGTTGTCATCAGACTGGGATAAGATGTGAAGGCTGGTGGAATTTTTTAAGTATATTAGACTGATGTGGGAAAGTGATATGTGACCTATGAAATGCTTTGTGTCCTTCAGCCAGAAAGCAACATCTTTATTACTATTACTTCTAGTTTATTACTATTACTTCTAGTTTATTACTATTACTTCCACTCTCAAGCTTGGGAGCTAAGCCATTTTACCTCCATGGCCTCCCTTCCTGCCCCTTCCCTCTGGGGCCTCTCTAAGACTCCCTCTAAGGAAAAAGTACTCAAATTCTTTGGAAGAGGTGAGAGCCTTCTTCACTGTGTCCAGGAGGAGGTTAAAGGGATAGGTTTTCCACATTCTCATCCTCACTTTCTCACTTCTTTCTCTGCTCTTCCCCAGGCTTCTCCATGCATAATGAGGAACCTTTTGCCCTTCTGCTTTTCTCCATGGTTACCAAGTTCTGCAGTGGCCTGGCTCCTCACTTCCCCATAAAGAAGGTCCTGCTTTTGCTCTGGAAGGTGGTCATGGTGAGTGGCTGATCCACCCATTCTCTCCCCACTTCCATCTCATCAGATCAGCACTGCCCTCTGCCACCTCATTTTCTTCTAGTCTGATTCCAGGAGGCTGGAGCTAGGCAGAAGAATAGGGAAGCTGTTAGCCAATGGAGGAAAATCATATGTTCTGTGTCAGACCATGTTACTTATTTCTATTAGACTTGCAGGAGATGTTACTCTATGAGTTGGGGTGTTATTGCACCTTCCCATGATAGAGCTGACATTTCATGGAAAGAATACTAGTTGAGAGTTGGTAGATCTAGCCTCTGCTGGTACTGAGAAACCTCAGGCAACTATCTGTGCCTCGGTTTTTCTAGCTATAAAATATAGGATTTACTGCCTGCCCTCCATCCAGATAAAAAGAAGATTTGCTTTAAAAAAAAAAAAAAAGAAGTCCTCGGGCACATGGGTGGCTCAGTCAGTTAAGTGTCCAGCTCTTAATTTTGGCTCAGGTCATGAGCTCAAGATCAAGCTTTGCATTGGACTCCATGCTCAGTGGAGTATCTGCTTCTCTCCCTCTGTTTCTCTCTCTCCTTCTGCCCTGCCCCCCACATTCTCTCTCTAAAATAAATAAATAAATCTTTTTAAAAATGAAGTCCTTATAAGTAAATGGTTACAGCTTTGTTACTAATTATTAAATCTGATCCTTCATCTTTGGCTCCCACCTCACAGAACTACCTAAACAACATACCCTCCAGAGCAAGCTTCATAGGGGGACTCACCTTTTGACTGCAGAAGAAATTGAGTGACTCAGGCTTTATAGCATCTGGTTGTACTCCTTAAAAAGGGGACACAATTTCTTTTTTTTTTTTCTCTATTGGAAGGCCCCAGGAGTCCTTTTCCTAATTTCTGGTGATGTTTTCAGCCTTGAGTCAGTAAATAATGCTTTATCCTGACCCCTGAGTTCCTAAGACTGAGAATAGTAACTACATTTTACCCTTCCTGTTTAATTACTTCTTCATTAAGAAGGGGACCCAAGGGGACTGGAGATTGTGGCTCTTCCTCTCCATCCACATTTCCCTGACCTTGTGCTCTCTGACGTCCCTCTTTTCCTCTTCTCTGCCCCTTTCCCGTTTATACCGTAGTTTACCCTTGGTGGATTTGAGCAACTACAGGTTCTCAAAGTACAGAAGCGGGCGGAATTGGGGCTGCCTCCACTGGCTGAAGATAGTATCCAGGTGGTGAAGAGCATGCGTGCCGCCTCCCCGCCCTCTTACACCCTCGACCTGGGGGAGTCTCAGCTGGCACCACCACCCTCTAAGCTGCGAGGCCGCCGTGGTTCTCGAAGGGTATGAACTAAAAGCAGACAGTGCTGTTTTGATACTAGTTGGCCAAAAATTGAGATTCTGAGCTAATCTGGATGTGGTAGGTAAGAAGAGTAAATGACAAGGCTCATCCTGCCTCTGATTGACCCCATGACCAGCCTGAAACTTTGGCCCCTGTCTCCCATCTCCAGCAGGCTCCCAGGCTATCATGATGTAACACTGTGATATTACATCGGAGGGTCATTGGCCCAGACCTGCTATGCCTAGAGTTATCTCGGACACCAGTTAGGGCATAATCCTGGAGATAAGGACCCAGATCACCTGAGCAGGGCTCCCAGCAAATCCATGTGCCTGGAATGAGGCATGTTATCATTTTATTGTCAGCAATAAGGTTTACTCTGAGCCATCCATGCTCTTGTTTGGCCCTGGAACCAGAGGCTTACATTTAGAAGGTGACTGATGAGTGTTCTAGATATAGTCGGCATCCTTGCAAAGGTCAGAATGACCAGTTGCACTGAGACTTGACCATGTACCCATGAACTCACCTCCCTGGAATACCTGAGTTCACCAGTTACAAGTGGCAGGACTGGACAGCCATGCTCAGTAATCTAGTAATCTGCAATGAAATTTTTTTCAACTTTTATTTTTTGTTTTATAAAGCAATACTTACTCATTGTACAAAATTTGGAAGAAATATAAAAATGTGAAGAAAGGAGGAAAAAATAAAATCACCCATAAATTTAACAAACCAGAGGCAGTCACTGTTAACTTTTGGTCTATTTCTTTCCAATCTTTTTTTTCTTCAACAAGATTTAAAATTCCAAACTTGCTTCTCTCTGCCTAGCAGCAAGCCTTCATCCTCCTCTTCCTCAGTCAGCCAGCTGATACAAGCTCACAAAAGGCAAACTAATTGAATGTTCACCTAAGCAGAGCATACTTAGGAAGTAAAGTGCTGGCAAAAAAAAAAAAAAAAAAGCATCCATGCTTTCTGAAAGCTAAACTGACTTTGGGATTATGTATGCTTTGTTCCCCAGCCAATGACTTGGTTGTCTGAGAGGTGCTTGTCCTGAGATTGGGTCTGGTGGATATAGTAAGGTTAAGGTGGAGAAGGGGATATTCTTACAAGGGCTGGATTGTTACTTCATGTATCCTGAAGTCTAGTAGCCTATGGGTAGAGGGTGACCTCAAACAATGCTCAGAGTGAGATATCTGTATACCTTCTCTCTACCCTCCCAACCCCCGCCCAGCAACTCCTCACCAAGCAGGACAGTCTG
Source organism: Spilogale gracilis (assembly GCA_004023965.1). Lineage (NCBI taxonomy): Eukaryota > Metazoa > Chordata > Mammalia > Carnivora > Mephitidae > Spilogale > Spilogale gracilis. The sequence goes on along the minus strand of PITA01005151.1, from coordinate 23,522 downwards.
GACATCTACAATGAAAGAGATCTCTTTAAGACGGAGGAACCAGCCACAGAGGAGGAAGAGGAGTCTGCTGGTGATGGAGAACGAAACTTGGATGGAGAATTAGACTTGCTAGAGCAAGACCCTCTGGTGCCACCTCCACCCTCACAGGCATCCCTTTCTGCTGAGCGGGTGGCCTTTCCCAAGGGCCTACCTTGGGCCCCAAAGGTCAGGTATGTTTGATAACTCTGGGGACCCTAAGTTTTGGAATTAGAATCACTGACGGCCCAGGGTGCAGTGGTCTATATGTTCTAGTCCTAATAAGCTGGGCTAGAAGTCAGAACTCCTGGGTTTAAAGTTTCCTCTGGAAGCTGTTATCTTCCCCCACTGCTCTAATCTTCTAGTCAAAGGGTTAGGAGCCCGGAGAGGTTCTGTCTCTTAAGGTTTTCACTTTTTTTTTCCTTTTCTGGGAATTGTCTCTCCACCGTCCTCTCAGACAGAAGGACATTGAGCACTTCTTGGAGATGAGCAGGAACAAATTCATCGGATTCACTCTGGGGCAGTAAGTGACTAGATGGTCAGAACTGGCTATAGAGTGGTTCTTAGGGGGCCAGAGGAGTGGGTGGCTGGAATAAGAGATGTTGCCTGGTAGTCGTGGTGTAACCTAGAGCCACTATGGGCATCTCTTATGACTTCGGCCTATGGCCATGGAATTTTTTCCCCCAGTTTCCTAGTGGAACTCTATGTTCTTAGCTAGGTGTAGTACCTTGAGTGACAAGTCATTTCTCTCTTGGGCTTCAATTTCCTCGTGAGAGTGTCATCCCTAGAGGTCCTTCCTATTTTAATGAGCCAGAATTCTGTGAAGAAACAACATGGTCAGAACAGATCCAGTCTTCCTGCCATATTTCCTTTCTCATGAATTCCTCACACTGGCTGAGCTCTACAAAATGGAGAGGGCCTTGTTCCTGGTGTTTCACTATAGTTGGGCTATATGCCTTTTTAAGGAACCTACCGCTCCCTGACAAAGTAAATGCCCAAAGACTATATAAAAATCCTAATTTTCAGGAACATTTCTGTGTGGCAGTCTTCTTTTTGTGTCCTGAAACAATAGTGGGGGACCTGGAAGCTTGCAGAGAAAAATCCAGAATGCCACATGTTGAAAGTCGCTGGTCCATGTAACTCTGGGGGATATCAGTGTTTCTCTATAGTTTTTTTTTTAATTTAAATTCAGTTAATTAACATATAATGTATTATTGGTTTCAGAGTTAGAGGTCAGCGATTTATCAGTAGTTCTGTATAGTTTTGATGCTTATAATCTGGTATATATCATCTTCACAGGGACACAGATACCTTGGTTGGATTACCCAGGCCAATCCATGAGAGTGTGAAGACTCTAAAGCAGGTGAGCAGGATGGGCTCTCAGTCTTCAGGGATAGGGAGCCATCAAGGCAAGTTTGATTACCAAAGTCCTGGTTATTGGCTCTTCATAGATGAAAAAGTTATCTTTTTTTCCTCTCATGCCTTTCCCCTCCTCCCACCCTTCTTTCTTTTGTCCTCTTTCTCACTTCCTTTCCTTTCACTTCTTTCTTCCTTTCGGGCCACTAACTTCTAAAGGCTCGGGATTAGTAGCAGTCTGCTCTGCATCCAAAGTATATATGAGTGCAAAGAGTAAAAATAGTCATCTCTTGCACAGGCCTTGAACTCTCCCTCACCCCCTCATCACTCCATATACATGCACAAAAGTATACGCACATGCATCAAAACTCTTAGTGTATACTGGACATTTACCCCAAAGGTACAGATGTAGTGAAAAGAAGGGCCATATGTACACCAATGTTCATTGCAGCAATGGCCACAATCGCCAAACTGTGGAAAGAGCCAAGGTGCCCATCAACAGATGAATGGATAAAGAAAATGTGGTACATATATACAATGGAATACTATGCCTCCATCAGAAAGGATGAATATCCTACTTTTGTAGCAACATGGACTGGACTGGAAGAGATTATGCTGAGTGAAATAAACCAAGAAGAGAAAGTCAAGTATCACATGGTCTCACTTACTTGCGGTGCATGAGGGGTAACCTGGAGGACAGTGGGAGAAGGAAAGTAAATGGGAACTAGGGTAATCCTGGGAGAGAAACGAAGCAACAGAGACTTTGGACACAGAAACAAACTGAGGGACTTGGAGGGAGGGGGGTAGAGGGATGGGAGAGCCTGGTGGTGGGTACTGGGGACACCTAAAGCGTGGAGCACTGGGTGTGGGGAATGGGGAATGAATCTTGGAATACTTGGAAAAAAATTTAAGTAACAACAACAAAAAAAAGAATGGCCAGCCAGTTCCTGGTACTTAGGACCAGGTGGGAATACCCAATCAATTAATCCCCTTAACCTCGCGGACCCTGACCAATGGAAATCCCCTGGTAAACCACTCTGGGTATTAAATGTATTCATCATCACAGCAGAGTGAAAGAATTAACTCAGGCAAGCTACATGAGTCTAGTCAGCTCAGGGTGTGGTTTCCCCTACAAAAGTTAGCCTGTAAGGGGGCTCTTTCTCTCTTTTGGGAAGTGACCCTGGTCCGGGCCAGTATAATTATTGATGCTTGGTGTGAAATAAAACTCTGCTTCACTTAAAAAAAAAAAAAAAAAAAAAAAAAAAAACTTTTAGTGTAGTGGTCCAGGGGCATGGCTCTGTTCTTCACTTCCCCTTACCCCCTTGGTTGAAGGTAATACTTAAGTATTTCTGCTCTTCAACAAATATGGGATCGTAGATTAAACACAAATACTGTATATGAAGCACTGGGCTCAATGTTAAGACTCCTACCTTCAAAGAGTTTGTGTTTTATTTGGGGTGATGACCCATTACAGGGTATTCCTAATCATTAAGGAAGTCAAGCAAGAGGCTGGTACATATGTGACTGGGGCCCACAGTATCTTTTTTTTTTTTCTCTCTCTTTTTTTTAAAGTAATCTCTATACCCAACACAGGGTTCAAACTCACAACCTAAAGATCAAGAGTCATACATTCTTAAGACTGAGCCAGCCAGGCACCCTCTCTTTTTTTTTAATTAAAAAGAATTTTTTTTTTTTTTTTTTTTTTTTAGTAATCTCAGCCTCTTAATTGATGTCTTTTCTTCCCCAGCACAAATATATCTCCATTGCAGATGTTCAGATCAAGAATGAGGAGGATCTGGAGAAGTGCCCCATGTCTTTGGTGAGTCAAGGGGGTTCTGCCCAGGAGAAAGGCAGGAGAAAATCTGTCTGCAGTGCTGTCACAGAGTATATGTGCAGACTGTTGGGCTCTTACTGCATGCCAAGCAAGGCAAGGTCCCTACTTCCATTAAAGTTAGAGATAAAAGAAAGTAAGTAATTAAGGAAAAAGAAGACTATTGAGAATGGGAGATACAATGAAGAAAATTTAAATAGGATGACATGGTAGAGGCCTCTATCATGTAGGAGACTACTTTCAATTAGGCAGTCAGAATAGGTAGACCTCTGAGAGGGTGACAGTTAAGCCAAAATGTGATGTACAAGGAGGAGGTGGCCATAGAAACATCAGGGGAAAGAGCTTTCTAGGTGGAGGGAATAGCCTTAATAAGGGTGAGAGCAACCCCAGAGTATGAGGGGTAGTGAGTGAAGGCCTCTGGCTGGAACACTGGGGTGAGGGATGCAGTAAATGGGAGTCAGAGAGGTGGCCTGGGGCCACTTTACAAAGGACCTATAAGCAAAGATAGGGATTGTGAAGTTGTTTCACAATATAGAAGTAAGCCCTTGGAGATTTTGAGCAGAAGAGTGACATGATCTGATTTATATTTTCTTTTTTTTTTTTCTTTAAAGATTTTATTTATTTGACAGAGAGAAACACAGTCAGAGAGGGAACACAAGCGGGGGAGCGAGAGAGGGAGAAGCAGGCTTCCTGCCTAGCAGGGAGCCCGATGTGGGACTCGATCCCGGGACTCCGGGATCATGACGTGAGCCGAAGGCAGTTGCTTAACCAACTGAGCCACCCAGGCGCCCCTGATTTATATTTTCAAAAACCATGGGCTGCTGTTTAAAGACTTTACCAGAAAAGAATAGAAGCAGGGTGAAACATGGGAAGTTCTGTTTCATCAAGAGTTCTGTTTTGGTCACGCTCAGTTTTAGATATCCATTAGGCAACCATGCACATGAGCAACCATGCAATTGAATATATATATATAAGTCTAGAGTTCTCAGAGAGGACTGGCCTAGAGAAATAAATTTGGGAGCTCTTGACTTAATGGGTAGTGTTAAAAGCCAAAAAACTGGCTGAGATAACTCAAGGAGAAAATAGAGATAGAGGATGGGACCCTGGACAAAGCCTTAGGGCACACCAGTTGTGTTGAGGGTGGGATGAGTCAGGAATGGAGCCAGAAAAGAAGAGTAAAAGAAACACTCAGTGAGGTGGGAAAGAATGTGGGAGACTGTGATACTATAAAAGCAAGGAAAAATTTTTCCAAGAAGGAAGTGATTAGCTATATCAAGTGCTGCTGATAAATGGGTGAGGCCTGAGGTGCCTATTGGATGAGGCAACATGAAAATAACTGGTGACATTGATAAGAGCAACCTCAAGTGAAGAGGTGAATCTAGTAACCTAGTTGGAGTGTGTTGAAAAAGGAATGTAAAGAAAGGAGGTAGATGGTCAACACAGACAACACAGTTTTATTGTAGAGAGGATAGAAATGGGATGGTGGCTGAAGGAGGATGTGGGATCAGAGGAAAGTGTTTTAAAGTTAGGAGACACTAGAGTATGTTTATGTCCTAAAAGTGATGATCTGGGAGAGAAGAGACAATTGCAGAACTGATGCATTCAACAAAGCAAAAGGGTTGAGAGATCCCCAGCACAAGTGGAGGTTGGCCTTTAGTAGAATAGAGGTGGTTTGTACTTCATGTCAAGAAGGAAGGTAGAGACCCTGGTGGATTTGGTATTGAGAAGATGAACTGTCTGATTCTCAGACAAGAAGTCTGAGGCTGGGTTAGCAACTATTGTGGGGTTGGGGGTGGTGAGGGGATTGGTTTGAGGACAGGGGAGAAGAAAAGGTATGAAATAGATTTTTGGGAGAGCAGGAAGACAATCTGCTCCCCAAAGATCTATTGCCTGAGTTTACTGAATGCTCATTTAAGCAGCAGTTGAGTTATGCGGGATGGCAGGGGCCAGGTTATTCCTTCCTGCCTTGGACTCTCAAAGCAGTGACTCTTGCCCTGGAAAAGAGGTACCTTGTGGGAGGAAGAACTGAACTAGCCAAAGATGTTGATGGCCCGAGGAGCCCCATGAGTACCAGAGTCCTGGTCCCCCTGCTCTGATTAAAGGCTTAGATGGGGTCATCAAAGAACAAAGAGAGTTGTGGATGAGGGGGCGGGTCATAAAGGAGGAAGAGAGTAGGAGCTACTAGAGAAGAAAAGAAAATAGTTTCTATCTAAAAGCTTCCCTGCTAATGTTCCTTCCTGCCTCTCCCAGCCTTGAGTTACCCAACTCCCTTATCAACCTTCTCTACTGAGTTACCTACCTCTCACTTCCAAACATTCCAGAGCTCTTGGATGGCCTCAGAGTGACACCACAGGAAGTGCTTCTGTGTGGGGTGTCTGTTCTAGTGTTCCAGGCATATGTGCACCCTGACTTAAGCCCAGGCCAGAAAAGCTGTGGTTTGAGCCAACTCCTAGGTAGGTGTTCTGACTCCTGATCCAACATGTGATGGGGAAAGAAGAATTCTGTATTGATCCATATAATAGGAAAACCAGAATCATAAATTGTCCGGGCTGGGAGAGCCCTCAGAGGACATCTGACCAGCCCAGAGATCCTAAAGAAAAGGAAGCTAAGACCCAGAGAGGGAATGTAAACTTACCCAAGTTGAAACAATGACTCACTAACACAGCTGGATAGGAACCTAGATCTGACTCCCAGCTTAGTGCTCTTTTCATGGCACCCTTCACAACCAAGAAAACATGGCCTTTGATGAACTGGAAAATGACCTAGGCAAACTGTATATTTCCTGTTGTAGGGGGAAGAGGTGGTGCCAGAGACACCATGTGAAATTCTCTACCAGGGCATGCTCTACAGCCTCCCTCAGTACATGGTAAGGAGATTGCTGGGCCATAGCTGCCCTTCTTTACTCCAGGAATAGACAGCTGAGAACCATTTCAAGCTAACCTGTCCATTATTTGAGCTTGTTCCCTGAGCCGTCATCTTTAAGGGAAAGAATTCTCTAAATTAGAATTCTGAGCTTTCCTAAGGGCTTCTCCAAGAGGAAGGAAGACTTGGCTGTACTCCCAAGTCCTTCTTTGGGAGGGGTGGAGATTAAGCTGGGGTCCATGCAGGATGTATTGGGGGCCTTCCTTCTAAGTAAGTACCTTAGTCCCTCTGAGGTCATGGTCTGTCATGTCCTCCTAGATGGCCTCAGACTGAATGGTGAGGATGCTGATGGTCAGGGTCAGAAGAAGGAAAGGGATAGAGAAGGTGAGATCGTGTTTATATCTCTCACCTTATTTCTAGGCATTGCCTCTCTATTCCTTCCATAATCTTTAGAAAGAGCAGTCTTTTTTTTTTTTTTTAAGATTTTTTATTTATTTTTTGACAGAGAGAAAGATCACAAGTAGGCAGAGAGGCAGGCAGAGAGAGAGAGGAGGAAGCAGGCTCCCTGCTGAGCAGAGAGCCCAATGCAGGCCTCGATCCCAGGACCCTGGGATGATGACCTGAGCCGAAGGCAGAGGCTTTAACCCACTGAGCTACCCAGTGCCCTAGAAAGAGCAGTCTTGAAGCAGAACAACTTATAACTCCTTTCTGGTTCCTTAGCATCACGGACAGACCTCTCAAGACTCAGTACTTATTTGCCCTTCTGGAGGCCAGGGATATTAGGTTACTGAGGAATGAACACAGAAGAAGGCTCTAAAACACTTCTCACAGGGCTGCTGGGTGTGGAAAAACAGCCTTGCTGAATGGGATGGACAGAGATGGATCTCCTCATTTTCTACTTCCTAGATTGCTCTACTTAAGATTCTGCTGGCTGCAGCCCCCACCTCCAAAGCTAAGACAGACTCTATCAATATCCTGGCAGATGTCCTGCCTGAGGAGATGCCGTGAGTGCTTCAACTGGATTGGCTGCTGAATGCTAGCTGTTTTGTCTACAGCATCTCTCTAGTCCCCACCTTGTTAACACTCATAGGGATTGTCTCCAAAGAGTTCTCTTCCCTTTCTTCTGCAATGCTCTCTTTTGCGTTCCTTTTTAGTTCAAAACTGAGGGTCTGCAGGGCAACATCAGTGCCAGTGCCTATTTGCATAGGTATGTGGGTGGAGTTTGCCAAGGGATGAGCCAAAGGAGAGAGAAAAACAAAGAGAGCAAAGGAGCTTGTAAGTGGGAACTCGGGAGGCTTCCCTAGCACCGAAGTTCAGATCCCCTAAGTTCTGGCTTTCGTGTATATGTTGTCTCTGACCCAAATACCTGGGTCCTTGTAAACCTCTCTCTAAGGCTACTCTTTGCACTGACTCCTCTCCCTATTGTAGCATCACTGTTCTCCAGAGCATGAAGTTAGGCATCGATGTGAACAGACACAAGGAGATCATTGTAAAGAGTATCTCTGCCCTGCTCCTGCTCCTCCTCAAACACTTCAAACTGAACCATATCTACCAGGTGAGCAGTTAACATTTCTCCACAGGTCTCAGGTCTTCTCCAAGCCCTGTTTTCCAAAGAGGAGATATAGGGACCTTTATGGTCCAGCTGAACAACTTTCAGCCTTTGATTTGTCCTCCTCAGGCAATTCATATACCTGTTGCACAAGCTTCCGTGGGGGTATGGAGTGGGATGTAAGGAACTGTCCTAGACAGGTGCAGATGTCTGTGTCCTTTGAACATTATCCAAAGGTTGTGGGTAGGAATCCTTGGCTTCCTGGGAATGTGCCCAGCCAGCTTTGAAGCAGTGCAAGACAAATATATTCCACCAAAAAGAAAAAAAAAGGTGGGGGGAAATTATGTAGAAAAACTTCTCTATACGTGAAGCTCTTTTTTAACATTTGAGATATAATCCTGAATAAAGCACAGCTTTGGCTTTTAGGGGCTTTGAAGTCTTATAAAAGATATGGATATATAAATACCTACTTATGGAATGACAGATGTGTGATACAGGTAAGCTCTGGCTGATAATCCAACCAACGATGGAGAAGAGGTGACTTCTAACCTAAAAAAACAGCATGTTGGTCAGAATATGGGAGTTGTCAGGGAAGGAAGATAGGAAGCATTTTGAGCAGAAGTGTTAATCTATGCAAGTCCAGAGGAGAGAGAACAAAGTACCTTTGGAAACTGGTTAAATGTTGCTGGAATTCTCCCTGGGGTAGGCGGAGATGAGGAGACCTTGTGATACAAGGAGCAGGAGAGGAGAGCAGGGAACAGATCACAATATATATGATAGCACATAGTTATTGAGTACTTATAATGTGCCCAGCACTCTGTTAAATTCATGTGGTATCTTATTTTATTCTCTTAATCCTATGAGGTAGGTCTTATTTCATCCCTGTCTTATAAATGAGGAAGCCAAGTGTAAGAAAGGTTAAGAAGCTGTTTCCCCACAAAGGCATTTTTTTAACCAGGCTGAGGAGTTTGGACTTGGACTTGGCATGGCCAAGATATGAGAGAACCTGGGGGCAGGGAATGGATGGTTTCTGTGGAGAGTACATGGGGAGGAAAGGAGGCTCCTCATGACTGCTCAGTGTCTTTGCCCCATTTTCCTCCTAAGAAGTCAGAACCAAGCTTACTGCTAGAACAGTGTGTTCTCCAAGTGCACAGAAGCTCCTGCAGGGTCTGTGTCCATGCAGGTTTGACTGTATAATCAGAGTTTTTCTCCAGTCTAGTACATTCAGAGGCATCTTTGGGTATGATATGGGTGTCCTGGGTGCCCGCACTTCTGCCAGTGTTCGCTGAACAGCAGCAGAGCTGGGAGGAGTAGGGGTGGGTGGGAGATAGTGGTCCTAGTAGAAAGAACAGAGAACCATAGACATGTTTTTTCTGTCTGCTTCTCTTGGTGGGCAGTATGTAGATCAATAGCCAGACAGGTGGGTGGCTTAATGGGCCTTGCCAATGTGTGTCAGTGTCAGTGAATCCCAACAAGGCTACAGATACATCTCAAATTGAAAAACATTTTCCATAACTTCATAGTGGGTATGGATTGGCTGCTCCATCTGGAGCTTTGGAAAGTACCCCAGGTTGGCTGCCACGGAGAAAATATTTGAGCAGAAGCGAGAAATGGGCAGCACAAGCTGACTCCCCACCTCTAACCACACACACAGGGGCACAGGGCAGCTTGGCTTGCTGCCATGGCTACTTCTTGGTGATCAGGAAAAGCTGAGGGATTTAAAACACCACAATTCTCTGCTTTTTCAACCCAGTTTCTGTACTATTCCAGCATCTGGGTTCTGGATCTGGAGGTAAACTGTGTCTGATGCTCCTAAGTGCATCACAGGCAAAATCCAGGTGATGCAACTCCAGGACACTGCTCACTAGGTCTTCCCAGACACAACCCCCATCCAAATTCAAGAGAGCAAAATGGAATCCCTATTTCTGGTGTCTAGCCCATCAGAGAGATCTTGGGCTTATTCTCAGTGCAGTATCTGTTGACCCAAAGGCCTTGTTGATCCATTCATTAAAATACTGATAACGTAAGTCGAGGGATAATATAGTGGAGCAGACAGACTCATGCTGGAGCCCGCATTCCAGTGGTTCACGTGGTTACTATGTGCACTATCCAAATTGACTAAATGATGCCAGCAGGTGCTGGGAGGAAGCTGCACCTGCTCCTGCTCTATCAATCACTGTTGAAACACTATGAACCAGAGGTTTGGTATGGAAGACAGCTCCCAGAGGGAGTCTTCCTTTCTTGCTGAGCTTAGGAACAAATATTACAGCAATTCCGTCTCTTTACCTGGAGTGGGATTTTCTTTCTGGCTTGTTTATATTTTGTGCTTTTGGTTAGGTGCTTGCAGCATACACACACTGCAGATTGTCCCCTTCCATGCAGGTTGCGCGGGCTAGATGATGCTTCTCCCCAATTCTCAGACAGGAGGACTGATAACACAAGTGGACAATGGATATTCTTAGGAATGGATGTTAGAGTTGCACTTGCCAATCCTATTTTTCATATGTACGTTCTATTATCCCCCACATAAGCAGCCCTTTCTGCTTTGATCTTTTAATCCAGTTTGAATATGTATCACAACATTTGGTATTTGCCAACTGCATTCCATTGATCCTGAAGTTCTTCAATCAAAATATCTTGTCCTACATCACTGCCAAAAACAGGTATGGACTCTGGACAAGTTTATTTCAAAGGTCTGTTTTGGTATGGGTTGAGAAATATACATCATCTCTGAGCCTTTCAGTTCTCCTTGTGTCCCTAGTCCCTTCTCTCTTAGAGCTATCACTGTTAAATTTAATTTCCTTGAAGTATTAGTTGATGGGGTGTGTGGTTTGGCCTCTCTCAAAGGTATTTGTATTTTAATAGTTTTGAAAACTAAAAAATGTCATGACTCAAATAAATAAAACTGCAACAATGAAATTTTGGCCCTATGGCAGAAGGATCTAGAAGATTTTTGTTTGTTTTTTGTTTTCTTGCTTTGTCTGTGTGTGTGTGTGTGTGTGTGTGTGTGTGTGTGTGTGTGTGTGTAACAGCCTTCTTATCTGGCCAGCCCTGATCTTAGTATAAGTCATTAGTTGGAACAATTATATCACTTTGTAAACTGTAGTGTTATGCAGAATTTGTAACTGAAGGTTAATAACACACCCTTACTTAGTATCAGTTTGTAATAAAACATATATATGGTACTTTATTTAATCTCCTCAGTAATGGTTTAAGGTATTACAACAAGTTTTATTCTCATTTCAAAAATTAGTAAACAAATTCAGGAAAGTTAATTGACTTGCTCAAGATTAACATGCTAGTGAGACAACTGAAGTAAGCAGCAGAGGCAGGATCGAAACACAAATTGTTTTCTGGTCACAGTTGCTATGAATACAAATTGCTTTTCACTCCTCCAGCCAAGTGGGGACTTGGGGTTACAGAGTAAATCCTTTTTCTTCAGTTTGCTATTACACAAGAACTAGAAGCATGTTAGAGTTTACCAGAGGCAGAGTTCCTAAAGTAGAAGTAAGAAGGCTGATCCGAGGGCAGCTGGGTGACTCAGTTGGTTAAGCAACAGCCTTCGGCTCAGGTCATGATCTGAGGGTCCCAGGATCAAGTCCCACATCAGTCTCTTTGCTCAGCTGGGAGCATGTTTCTCCCTCTTCCACTCTCCCTGCTTGTGCGCTCTCTCTCTCTCAATCTCACTCTGTCAAATAAATAAAATCTTTAAGAAAAAAAAAAAAAGAAGAAGAAGGCTGATCTGATTACTTGGGGTGACTAGAGAGGGCCAAGAAATGGTGCCTCACCAGTCTTGTTCTGCCTGAAAGGCCACATGGAGAGGTAGCCTACTTCTATGTAGTTTAAAATACGCAGAGGTAGGGGTGCCTGGGTGGCTCAGTTGGTTAAGCGACTGCCTTCAGCTCAGGTCATGATCCTGGAGACCTGGGATTGAGTCCCACATCAGGCTCCCTGCTCGGCAGGAAGCCTGCTTCTCCCTCTCTCACTCCCCCTGCTTAAAACAAAATAAAATAATACAATAATACAATACAATACAATAAAACGCAGAGGCACCTGGGTGGCTCAACTGGTTGAGAGTCGGACTCTTGATTTCAGCTCTGGTCAAGAGCTCAGGATCCTGGGATCAAGACCTGCATTGGGCTCCTCACTGCTGGAGATTCTTTCTCTTCCTCCCCATCCCCCACATTTGTTCTCTCTCAAATTTTTTAAAGATTTTATTTTTTTTTAATTTGAGAGAGAGAGCACGAGCAAGGGAAGGAGCAGAGAGAGAGGGAGAAGCAGGCTGCCAGCTGAGCAGGGAGCCACATGTGGGGATTGATCCCAAGACTCTAAGATCATGACCTGAGCAGAAGGCAGACATGTAACCTAATGAGCCACCCAGGTGCCTTTAAATAAATAAATCTTTAAGAAATAAAATAAAATACATATACACATGGAACTTGAAGTCATGAGACCTGCCATTTGTTAGCTATGTAATCTCAAATAAGGACTCTTCAGATTTTTTGAGCCATCGTATTTTCATCTTAAAATTAAAATAATACAGGGTGGCTCAGTTGTGAAGCATCTGCCTTCAGCTCAGGTCATGATCCTGGAGTCCCTGGATCGAGTCCCGCATCGGGCTTCCTACTCTGCAGGAAGCCTGCTTCTCCCTCTCTCACTCCCCTTCCTTGTGTTCCCTCTCTAGCTGTGTTTCTCTCTGTCAAATAAATAAAATCTTAAAAAATTTTTTAAAATAATACATTCTCTGTATCATAGAGCTTATATATAAGTATCAGTTAAGATAAACATCCGAGAGCCCTGTTCCCCATTTCCAGTTAGAGATCCACCCTTCGCAATCAATCAAGTGTGGCCGGGGTTCAGGAATTAAATACCCTGCCTCCACCATAGGCCTGGAAGGGGAAGGGCAAATAGTCTGGTAGGTGTCCATCGGGTTCTATTTGGAATCAGAAGAGTAATCATTAACTAACTTTGGCCTGGGTAAGATGGCCCTCTTCAACACCACCTATAAACTTTACTGTAGCATGATCCCTGAGAATGAGGAGCACCCATAGCTCCTTATTGCAGTTTCCTCATGGTTTTGATAATCTAGATAGATATTCCAAAAACTTATGACTTTACTTTTTGCCCCCTTAGGCTAGAATTCAGTTCACAGAGGATGACACAAATCTATCTTTGATTTTCTGGTTGCCATCATCTACTTTGCCATGGGGCTTTGTGGGAGGTGGGTAGATAAGTGGATAAGCCAGACGAGAATGTTTATACTAATGGAGCAGTAAGTACAGAACTGGCAACCCTGGGAGAATCTAGAAGAGTGAATTAAGATGATGAGCAATGTTATATGTAGATCCACTGCCCTCTCTTCTACCTTGGTTCCCCTAGGTTATCCCTGTGGGTTTCTTGGACAAAGGTAAGCATTTCTAGGTAAATAAATTGTTGCCTTTTGCTTGGATAGAGTTTTGACTTTCAAAATGTAGAGACAGGTCCAAGCAACCCATATGCCTCTTTATCGTCCTTGCTTTGCCAACATCCTTTATCCATTTCCAACTGCACTAGTTCAGATAGATCGGTTATAAACCTTATGGAATCAGAAGGAGAATTACAGGTGAGCTAAATTCTGCATTGCACCAATGAAAAAGAGAGAATAGGAAAGAAAGAACTATAATTTTGAGTAACTATGTCCCTGTCATAAAGCAGTGCCTCCTTTCCCCTACCTTCTCACGCCTGCTTCCCTGGGCTCACTGCAGAGCCTCCCCCTCCCTTGTAGTCCCCCACTGTCAGTTCTGGGGGCAGATGCTGTTACCATTCCTTTTTTTCTTTTTTCTTTTTTTTTTTTTTAAGAACATGCATGAGTGCAAGTGGGGGCAGGGAAGGGTGGGCAGAGGGGGGGTGGGGAGAGAGAATCTTAAGCAGGTTCCATGCCCAGCACAGAGCCCGACGTGGGGCTTGATCTCATGACCCTGAAATCATGCCCCAAAGTGAGATCTAGCTGGACTGGAACCTTAACTGATGGAGCCACCCAGATGCCCCATTCTTGAGCTACTAGATTGACCCTGCTGCCAGAAGCTGCCTCTGTCTTAAGCTTCCTTCAAGAATGGCTTCCATGGTCATTTCCCAGAGGTCCTGGTTTTCAGAAACATCTGGTAAAGGACATAGGAAAGGTCTTCATTTCATCATCATGTCCACGGATTGTTCCTAGGTGGGTTAAGTTTGGGCAGCATCTCTGGGAACACAGTTCCCACATACACATAAGCATACACTTTAATGCAAAAATAGAAGTGCACATGTGTCCGCACTCTTTAAAGAAGAGAGGAGAGGGCTAGACCAGAGGCTCTCTTGCTACCTTCTTTTCCATCTACCAGATGGGGGCTGACCTGAAGGAACTCTGTGGATTCCTCTCATGATTATGAGGAGAGGAGACTAGAGCTGGAGTTGCCTGGCACTACAACCCTCAATTTCAGCTGAGGTCACTAAGCAATCTGGGAAATAGATGGGGCCTGCTGGAGAGAAATAATTCCTGCCATTTCAGATACTGCCAGTTTTCTGCCATTGCTATTTCCCTAAAGCCTGCCCCTTTCTCTGCATTTTGCAGCATCTCGGTCCTGGATTACCCATGCTGTACCATCCAGGATTTGCCGGAGCTTACTACAGAGAGTCTGGTAAGCAGAGGGGGATTTGGTAGCTTTTGAAATTACCAGATGACAGATTTGCTCTTCCGTTTCTTCTTCAGCAACATAGTGCCCTGGTTTGGGAGTCTCAGATCAATAAATGCATATTGGCAAGAGCACAGAGGCAGTAGTGCTGCTGACACGGTTGAGAAAAATTTGGAAAAACGGAACATAACAATTTCCAGAGAAGAGAAAAGGGTCAGTGACAAACATTAAGGAGGAGAGGTAATTTAGAAAGATAATGGACTGAAATTGAATGTGAACATCTGTGCTAAATGGCAGGAGAAGCTCTACTAGTCTATTCCAAGCAATGATCTGTCTCCTTTCCACTATGCTACAGGCTGCTCACTTTTCATTTTTGTATAGATTTTAAAACTCGGGAGTGTGTACTTCGGAAAATACCTCCCCTAGATCTCTTTAAACCAAAAGTTGGTAATAGCCACAGAAGAATGACCCAGAAATTTCTTCATCCTGGAAACAACTTCAGGCAAATCAGAAAAGTCCCTCAGAATTACTTTGAATTTCATGAAACTGACTGATTAACAGCATACTAAAGATCAACTGTCTGCCTCATGTAAATATACCTCCTTAGAGATATTCAGTCCGCACCCTCACTCTGTTGCACTGTACTTGGTTATCTATATCTGTTTCTCCATTTGACTGAAAATTCCCTGAATGAAGAGATGGTATCATCTTCATTTTTATATCCCCACAGTCTAACACTATGTTTGGTACATGAAAGGAGCTCAAATGCTGAGTGATTAGATGGTGGCACCCATGTGTCACACAATCCTTTTTCTCAACTTCAATACCTGCAAAATACTGTATTAGAAAAGTATATTAGGCACAAATAGAATGATACCTTCTGTGGAACAGGTTTTATAGATTCTTGGCTGGAGGTGACCTGAGAGCCATTTAGCCCAATCCCTTATTTCAAAGATGAGGAACCAGAAGGCCCAATGGATGAAGTGACTTGTTATAGTCCACTCCTCATAAATGATAGATCCTGAATTAGAACAAGACCCATGTTCTAAGATACTAAGCCTAGCACCCATTTTAATATCAGGGCAGAGATTTTCTGTCTCACTTAGGGGTGGTCTCAGTGGCCAAGGAAGCTGGGAACTTTGTATCCCTGCAGAAAGAAGTAATAAGTTGTCTAATAACCCTGTTTATGCACATGATATTATTCAATATTTAAAATAACCATATAAGCTTCGTATTACTGTCTTATAGATGGAGGAGTTAACTGACAAAACCTTACAGTTGGAAGTAGCAGAGCCAGGGTGGAGACTTACATTCCTGCCATTCAGAGTTAGAATGAAGAATTCACTTTCGCACAGAAAACAGTGATAAACAGGATCTAATACTACTATTAGTAGGGTATTTCAAAACCGTAAAGTTAGGTTTTATGGCTGAAATCTATTTCTTGATACACTATGTTCTCTTTTCTCAATCCCATATAAAAGAAATTGATGGGAACTATACCTTCAGATATCTTCTGGTTTAGCTTTTGGGATATTAGCATAAAATTATTGAAATAATTGTTCTGCCTCTGAAAATATTTTATTTTACCCATGAGCAGGTGAAAGCACATTATTTATTCTAAATAAGAAACCAATTGGTGCTTGGTATTCCTCTCCTTTCTGTAAAGCAACACTGGCACCTGGTGGTCTCATTTGGTAACTACAGGTTTTTGTTGGTTTAAATTTACGGTGTATTTCCCTGAAACCTAATCATGGGCTTAAGTAACTAGCAAGTTTTTGTTTTTGTTTTTGTTTTAAAGATTTCATTTATTTGACATAGAGAAACACAGCCAGAGAGGGAACACAAGCAGGGGAATGAGAGAGGGAGAAGCAGGCTTCCTGCCTGATATGGGGCTCGATTCCGGGTCTCCAGGATCATGACCTGAGCCGAAGGCAGTCGCTTAACCAACTGAGCCACCCAGGCGCCCCAAGTCACTAGCAAGTTTACACCACATAGGTCCTCAATATAATGGTTTGTTTATCTAAACTGATGGCTTCTGTACTCAGAAAAGACTAATGTTTATATGAGTAAAATGCGTCTCTTTTCCAGGCTCAGTGAAATTAACTGTAAACAGAAAATGTATTGACTTTTATAAAAGTGGAGGATTTTCTTTAAATAATATTTCAAGGTTTTTTCCTGGTTATAAAATCAGTGTATACTATTTCAGAAAATTGGATAAATACAGAAAAATATGGGGAAGAGAACAAAAATACCTTAATTATACTATCTACACATAACCACTGTTAATATTTTCCTATAGTCACCATATATGTATGTGACATATTAATTCATATATATACACACATATTTAAGAAGATAAGGACTTTGTATACTATGTTTCAATTCATATAATAAAATTTAAATGTTCACAATATGACTTGAACATGTTTGAGAACATGATTCTTAATAGCAGCACATAATATTCCACTCCCTAATTTTTAAAAAATGATTGCTTTCTACTACTGTTGGTCGTTTATTTCAGTATTCCCTGTATAGCTCCAAATTCTAAATTCTTCCCATTTTGTCAAGATACTTAGCTCTACAATAGGCCATACCTTACCAGGGAAACTGAGAAAGTTTACAATTTCTGTATCTCCAAATGTCTATATTCGAATTCAATCCACTATAGTATTAAAACATTAAATTCCAAACATAAGAGGATAGTGAATGTATGATTGTGTGGAAGATAGGTATGGTCTTTGGAAGGAGGTTGCTAGAAAAGGCAGTGGATATGGCTTCAGCAAGTATTGTAGAATGCTTGACATTTTGATGGCTTTTTAGAGCAGTGGTATAAGAAGTAGGGGGTGCAAGATAATGCTTTGGGTGATGGAATATTCTGATGTTTTGTATGTATTAATATCCTTTTGTCTTTCTATATGTGTATATTAGAACATACATAACATCATTACAATAATGCATTTCTATCTTCGAAGTAAACATGTGTATTTAGGAGTACAACAAAAATTATTTACTGAGAGATATGTGCAAAAAAAATTTTTTAAACCATTGCTTTTAGAGTATGTTGAAATGAAGGTAAGGTTGTAAGTCTGCTTTCTTTGTGGGCCTGTTGGTCCTAAAGAGAAATCATACAGATTATATCCCATCCTCCTTTCTTCTATCTTACAGGGATTTGGACCAAAAAAATAATGTGAAAAGTTCTTTGTAAATCTATTGTCACCGCTGCAAGGCCAACCCTGAGTTCAAAATGCTTGTTTTTTCCTACAGAATATGATTTTTTTAACAGCAGCTTCACATACAAAGAAGGGCATATTTTGCACAATGTAAATGCTCAACTAGACCTATAAATTAAGAATGGAAGAATAAGAAAAAGTAGTATTTACAGAATCAGAGTCAGATTCTGAATTTGCATGATCTAGCCATTTGCAAGAAACATTTGGCATTTCCTTTTAGATATATGCAACTGATATTATTAAGTTAATTCTTAAATAAATTCTTCTGACATTCAGCATCACTATTTAAAACCAGTATTGCCTTTAGCATTATTGTTTCTCTATTCTAGGTATAATGTGAGCACATCATCAGGTATTTATCCATTTTCTATGAGATATTATATAGAGGAAGGACCATGGATAAATGTTTTTTAACATTTTATCAATTTACCTGTTAAGTCACCGTTTCTGTAATGGGTAGTAGAGAAGATTCGAATCTCTGGAATTATTATTTATTTATTTTTAAGGATTTTATTTATTTGACAGAGAGAAACACAGCATGAGAGGGAACACAAGCAGGGGGACTGAGAGAGGGAGAAACAGGCTTCCTGCCAATGTGGGGCTCAATGTGGGGCTTGATCCCGGAACTCCAGGATCATGACCTGAGCGGAAGGCAAACACTTAATGACTGAGCCACATAGGTGCCCAATTTTTCTTTGTTTGATTTTTAAAGATTTATTTATTTGAGAGAGAGCATGCATGTGCATACACCAGCACACGCAAGTGAGAAGGAGAGCAGAGAGGGACAGAGAATCTCAAGTAGGCTCCATGCTGAGCACAGAGCCTTATGCGGGGCTCCATCTCACGACTGAAACAAAGAGTCCAAGGCTAACCGACTGCCCCACCCAGGCACCCCTCTAGAATAGTTTTTCAAACTCATGTGCTTGGATCCCTCTCCAGGGCACACATAGTTTGCTAAAGCTCCCCAAATGATTTTGAGATTTTCTCTTCTTCCTTTTTTTACTTACACCACTTAAGAATTATAGCTCTCTTTAATGATATCTGGGTTCTTTTTTTTTTTTTTTTAAGATTTTATTTATTTATTTGACAGAGAGATGACCACAAATAGGCAGAGAGGCAGGCAGAGAACGAGGGGGAAGCAGGCTCCCTGCTGAGCAGAGAACCCTATGCAGGACTCTATCCCAGGACACTGAGATCATGACCTGAGCTGAAGGCAGAGGCTTAACCTTCTGAGCAACCCAGGTGCCCCAATATCTGGGTTCTTAATCAGGCAGGAACTCAGTTGTCAGAAATCCATATGATAAGGGACTTATTCTATAATGATTTGGGAAAAGAAAGTCTAGCTAAAAATATGCTACATTTTCAGTTGTGTGAACCATAATAATGGAATGAATCAAAAGAATCATTTACTAAGAAATGGTTATTATTTTAAGTTTTCAATCAGTTAGTTTTCAAACCCTAGCAAATGTTTTTTCAAATAGGTTCAAATAAATGTGGGGCTGACATGGCATGAAAAACCTGAAGCCTAAAGTAAAGAAAAGACTAGTTTATGAGTATAGAAAAGGCAAACAAAACTACAGTTCTAAGTTTCCTGTAGGCTATAGGAGTTCCACCTATAAAAGGAAGAGATTGCACCATCAGATGACCATTAACTTTTCCAAAACTCCCATGGATTCATTACATAACAACCAAGATAACATTAGTAATTCTGATTTTCAATGAAGAGCTGATTTTCAATATGAAAATAATAATCATCACTAGGAATTTTAATAAGGTGAGAAGGTTTGAGATGGGTTAGACTTAACACTTAGCAGCACTTCTTTATTTTTTTAAGTTTTTATTTATTTATTTAAGTAATCTCTACCTCCACTGTGGGGCTGGAACTCAGAACCCTGAGATCAAGAATTGCATGCTCTTCCAACTGAGCCAATCAGGCACCCCTGGAAACACTTCTTTAAAGGCTCAGTCTGACCTTATAGGCTGACCAAACTCAGTCAGACTCTCCCCTTTAACACAGGAAACTTTACTCTTTTTGTTGTTGTTTCTGGAAACTGTTATCTTCTGCTTGCTTGATATAAAGACAGAGTGTTATAATTCAGTGAATTACTGGAGATAGAGGTTCAGGCCTGGGTTGAGGTACTTATGTGACCTTAATAAGCCCTTCCTTTCTCTGAGCCTCAGGTTTTGCTTCTGTGGGTGACAGAATTGAACTAGACTTAGCCAAGTGTAAAAGCTAAGTCTCTTCTGGTGTTTAGATTCTAACCAATCTGATTTCCTCAGTACAAAAGGAGGAAACACTCTGTTCTTTCAGCAGTCATTTGAGTTAATAATCCACATAACTGCAGTAAGCCTCCGTTTTTATTTGACTTGACTCACTCAGCTGGGCTAAGATGGAACTTTAGAACAAAACCCTCAGTACTTTAGAGAATGCTGTGAAAGGGTGGTAAGTAATCCCTGAACTGAATTTTTAGAC
Organism: Spilogale gracilis; assembly: GCA_004023965.1. Lineage (NCBI taxonomy): Eukaryota > Metazoa > Chordata > Mammalia > Carnivora > Mephitidae > Spilogale > Spilogale gracilis. The sequence continues at coordinate 3,556 of PITA01005151.1, read as the reverse complement.
ACAAGGTGTATGTAAACAATTTTTTACTTATTTTTTTTTAAAAGATTTTATTTATTTGACAGAGAGAAACACAGCCAGACAGGGAACACAAGCAGGGGGAGTGAGAGAAGGAGAAGCAGGCTTCCCGCCGAGCAGGGAGCCAGATGTGGGACTCGATCCTGGGTCTCCAGGATCATGACCTGAGCCGAAGGCAGTCGCTCAACCAACTGAGCCACCCAGGCGCCCCGTAAACAATTTTTTAAAGTTTTTAGTTTTAATTCCAACATAGTTAACATACTGTTATATTATATTCATTTCAGGTATACAATATAGTGAGTCAGCAATTCTATACATTATTCAGTACTAATCATAAGTGTACTCTTTAATCCCCATCACCTATTTTCCCCATTCCCCCTCATCCACCTGCCCTCTGGTAACCATCCATTTGTTCTCTATAGTTCAGTCTCTTGGTTTGTCTGTCTCTCTCTTTTTTTTCCTTTACCCATTTGTTTTGTTTCTTAAATTCCACATATGAGTGAAATCATATGGTATTTATCTTTCTCTGACTTATTTCACTTAGCGTTATATTCTAACTCCATCTATGTTGTTGCAAATGGTAAAATTTCATTCTTTTTTTGACTGAAAAATATTTTATTGTATTTATATACCACATTTTCTTTATCCATTCATCTATCAATGCACACTTGGGCTGCTTCCATATCTTGGCTGTTGTAAATAATGCTGCAATAAACATAGGAATGGATTTATCCCTTTGAATTAGGATTTTTGTATTTTGGGGGGAGTAATGCCAAGTAATGCAATCACTGGATCATAGGGTAGTTCTATTTTTAACTTTTTGAGGAACCTGTTTGCCTTCCCACCAACAGTACAAGAGAGTTCCTTTTTCTCCATGTCCTCACCAACATTTGTTGTTTACTGTGTTTTTTATTTTAGCCATTTTGACTGGTGTCAGGTAATATCTCACTGTAGTTTTGATTTTCATTTCCATGGTGATGAATGACATGGAACATCTTTTCATGTGTCTGTTGGGCATCTGGATATCTTCTTTGGAGAAATGTCCATTCATGTCTTCTGTCCATTTTTAAATTGGATTATTTGTTTTTGGGGGTATTATTATATCAGTTTTATATATTTTAGATACTAACCCTTTGTGGGATATGTCATTTGCAAATATCTTCTCCCATTCCATATGTCTCCTTGTAGTTTTGATTGTTTCCTTTGCTGTGCAGAAGCTTTTTATTTTGATGTAGTCCCAATAATTTTTGCTTTTATTTCCCTTGCCTCAGGAGACATATCTGGAAAAATAGATGTTGCCATGGCCCAATGTCAGAGAAATTACTGCCTGTGCTCTCTGATATTACTTGTATGGTTTCAGGTCTCACATGTAGGTCATATATCCATTTTGAGTTTTTGCATATTGGTGAAAGAAAGTGGTCCAGTTTCATTCTTTTGCACATAGCGCTCCAGTTTTCCCAACACCATTTGTTGAAGAGACTATCTTTTTCCCAATATATAGTCTTTCCTCATTTGTCAAAGAGTAATTGACCAGGCGCCTGGGTGGCTCAGTGGGTTAAAGCCTCTGCCTTCGCTCGGGTGATGATCTCAGAGTCCTGGGAATGAGGCCCGTGTTGGACTCTCTGCTCAGCGGTGATCCTGTTTCCTCTGCTCTCTCTACCTACTCGTGATCTCTCTGTCAAATAAATAAATAAAATCTTAAAAAAAAAGAGTAATTGACCATATAATTGTGGATTTCTTTCTGGGTTTTCTATTCTGTTCTATTGATCTATATGTCTACTTTATGCCAGAACCATACTATTTTGCTTATTACTACAGCTTTGTAATGTAACTGGAAGTCTAGAATTGTGATAACCTCCAGTTTTGTCTTTCTTTTTCAAAATTTCCTTACTATTCAGGATCTTTTGTGGTTTCATGCAAATTTTAGTATTGTTTGCTCTAGTTCTGTGATAAATGTTGAGTTTTTGATAAGGATTGTACTAAATCTGTAGATTACTTTGGGTAGTATAGACATTTTAATAATATTCTTTCAATCCATAAGCATGCAATGCCTTTCCATTTCTTTGTATCCTCTTTAATTTCTTTTATCAGTGTTTTATAGTTTTCAGAGTACAGGTCTTTCATCTCCTTGGTTAAATTTAAAATGCATACTTTTTTGGTTTTTTTTTTTTAGTGCAGTTGTAAATAGGATTTTTTTTAAAGATTTTTATTTATTTGACAGAGAAAGAGATCACAAGTAGGCAGAGACGTAGGCAGAGAGAGAGAGGAGGAAGCAGACTCCCTGCTGAGCAGAGAGCCCGATATGGGCCTCAATCCCAGGACCCTGACATCATGACCTGAGCTGAAGGCAGAGGCTTTAACCCACTGAGCTACCCAGGCGCCCAATAGGATTGTTTTTGTGAACAAATGTTATGTATGCAAGTGGAACATGGGCAAATGTTTTCTTCGTTCAACTTTTGCTGGTAGAAAGTGAATAAAAGTCTTGATTTGGCTAGTGTAAAGTAGCAGAAACAAGAGAATTCGGCCAAATGTTCTTGTTCACGAAATATACCCCCAACACAGAAATTTACATTTTACGCAATATGCTGAGTCCTGCCCTCCCAAAAAAGAGAAAGCAGGCAATTTGCCTTAAATGAACATAAACAAATAAACAACAACAACAAAAAACTCAAGTCTGGTAAATCTGAAAAGGCACCGCATGGAGTTAAAGGTATGCTGGAAAATGATTATCTGTTGTGTTTAAAGAAGACAGAAGGCTTGAGCAGGGCTCCATGTGGAGCTTGTTGCTGCAAACAGACAGCAAGCCTGGGATCTGCTATCCTGAGACAGCCATGGACTAGCATGTGTTCAGTCAGTGCCCACTTCAGGCAACATCTGGTGATGTGGGAAGTGGGGCTAGTTTTAGTCGGTGGGGAACCATTATCAGGGGAAAAAAGGAGAGCAAGGCCCTGGGCAAATGCGACTGTCTTCAGGAGGGAACTAGTGTATCTTTCCAGCCACTCTTGAGACTGAGCTTTGAGGAAAAAGCAGCCACGGTCAGCTTACTTTCACTTAAATCTTCACTTTTAAATCAACTGGCAAAAGTTGAGATATATCACAGTACTATTAAATGATCAGAGGTGAAAGGATCTTAAAGATGATCTAATCCAACCTCTTATAAGAAATAGGGAAATGGGTTGCCTGGGTGGCTCAGTCAGTTAAGCTGCTGCCTTCAGCTCAGGTTATGATCCCAGGATCCTAGGATCGAGTCCCCCCTTGGGCTCCTTGCTCAGTGGGGAACCTGCTTCTCTCTCTGGGGCACCTGGGTGGCTCAGTTGGTTGAGCAACTGCCTTCAACTCAGGTCATGATCCCGGAGACCCGGGATCGAGCCCCACATCGGGCTCCCTGCGCGGCGGGAAGCCTGCTTCTCCCTCTCTCACTCCCCCTGCTTGTGTTCCCTCTCTGGCTGTGTTTCTCTCTGTCAAGTAAATAAAATCTTAAAAAAGAAAGGAAGGAAGGAAGGAAGGAAGGAAAGAAAGAAAGAAAGAAAGAAAGAAAGAA